>JAYXIM010046172.1:0-12772 GCA_037575425.1 Anastrepha fraterculus
AAAAGCAGAAAAATATGGGCATATGTTGTGGTTCGGTGCTTGCTTTAGAACTTTGAAGATTTGTAAAACGTAGCCCTATTTGGGGAATCAAGCTCAGTCAGGGAATAATAATCAACAGTTATCATCACATTTGGTTCCAGAAGTTCATAATAAACAATACCGGCCATATCCCACCACATAAACAGGAGAATCTTCTTGGGGTGAAGGCCATTTCTAGGGGTCGGTTCTGGTGTTTCATCTTTATCTAACCATTGGCGTTTACGAACAGGATTATTGTAAAGGACCCATTTTTCATCACCCGTAACGATATGGTTAAAAAAAACTTTCATTTTCAAGCCGTTGAAGCAGCTGAGAACACACATTCACTATTCACTCTCTGCTGAAGGTTGGCGTTGGAAAGTCTATGCGGAACCCATTTTCCCAGCTTTGAAACCTTTCCCAGCTGAATCAGATGCCTGCGAACTGTTCCATTCAATGAATTTAATCTCTGAGCTATCATATTGACTGTCAAATTTGGTTCAGCTTCCACGAGTTCGAGGACGGCGTCGGAGTTAAAGATTTCAGAACGACCAGCGCGCGGGGCATCCTCCACGTCGCAGTTACCACTTCGGAATTTGGAAAACCACTTTTGCGCAGTCCTTACACTCACGGTATTCTCTCCGTGAACAGTGTTTATTTCTGCAGTAGCAGTTGTTGCCTTTTTACCACTTTTATAAAAAAAATACAAAATATGCCTTTTATACGCGTTCGAAGACTCCATTTTATTTTTTAACAACACGTGCTTCTATTCGCGATTAAAATCACTTGTTGAATGCACAATATATCAAACAAAATATAAATAGTTCCGTTATATTCCGCGAATAATTTTTTGTATGCAAAAATCGTACAAAAGTGAAATTGTGGGCAAAATGCGCACGAACTTATGGACTGACCATGATACTTTGTAGAACTCTACAGAAGTGAATTATAATATACCTGTAGGAGGTGTTAATACAATTCGTAAGATGCTTTTCTGCTACAACTGCAAAAAGTAACCACGCAAATGCAACATTCTCTGAGTGCATTAAATAGTTTTAAAGAGAAATCCGCCTTGGGAAATAACTCAAAACTTTTCTATACGAAATATTCTGCGAGTCTTTCGATTGCACCTTTCAAAACCACTTATGGTATGGCAAATAGTACCAGCAAGCTGAAATCAAATTCTTCAGCAGTGTTTGAAAGTTATCTCTATTAAAAGCGGCATGCTTTGAAAAAAGTGACACCCGTTTTACACTTACACATATACATGCCAGCATTAAATGTTATGCTTCAGCGTCACTAAATCTGATATGAAATTATTTTGAATGCTGGCCATAAATATTTATGTTGATAACATGTACGAAAATCCTTTGGCTAGCTGCGTTTCAAATGGTAGTCAATTTAGATACATATCAGTAGCTTCAAGCGTCACATGATTTCATTAAGAGCAGAATGTAAAATTGGCATTCGGTTACACAAAGCCACAAACTGCAAATTAAAAAAAATATTAAGTTTAATCTCTTTAACGCTTTTAGTTAAATATAAAAGATATTACGCTAGTCACACATAGCCACATATTTTGTGTAAAATATCCAAGACGTGATTTAAATACCCCATAATTTACGTATTCTCAAATAACAATTTAAGGAAATGCAGGAAAATTAGGCATTGACTACTACTTCCAACAGGGTGATGACCCTAAGTATACAGTGAAATATGTTCTATTGCAGATTTTATACAACACCTTTCATACTCTAAAATCTCCACGTCAGTTGCCATATCTTCAGCCAACAAACCATTCATCCACGTTTTCGATCACCTCATTACTCTGGAAATGCACTTACTATAAAAATGCACGCCTGTACGAATGGCGAAATATTTAGTCAGGTATACCCACAAAAATACTGTATTCGTTGCTGAATTGCTTACAAGATGTTATAAAAGATAATGACATCGTCTAGAAAATATAAAATTCACAAGAACTCCTTGTTTTTTAACACTGAGTTATTCATATAAGTAATTCGTGAAAAAACTACATTTTCAATGTGTTTTTTGGTCATTAATTTTAACTTCGATATTTTTGCAAGATAACACTTTACTGGCACGTGCTGCTGACCATGCCTGAAACAATTCTGTTTTAGGAAATATGAACTTCGGACTTATTTATTGTCATTGCGCGCACTACAATAATTGGAAATTGACGTAAAATGTAGTGAACGTCATTAAAAGGGCTGGACTTTAGATTTAAGGTAAATTTGTATGCAGATGTTCCGCAAACAGAGCAATACTCTGTTCAATACGAAAGAGAAATGTAGAAGAAAGCGAATAAATGGAATATGTTACGCTGAGTAAAAATTTAAAAATCTTTTCACACAAGAATTTCGAAAGTTCATCATTGAATTTAAATCCTAAAAGCTTGTATAACGTTTCATATTGAGCGCTATAATTTGATATATACGAGTATAGTAACATTTCACTTCGCATCCTGTTCGGGGGCTAGCACCTTGTAATGGAATGTTCTTATATAAATAGAACACAATTTTAAACGAAGTTGCTCTTTGTTGAGCAAAAAAGTTGTACTACAAATATAATAGTAACTTTTGTGTTTGAGGCAAAGATTGATATTTTTTTCTAATAGAAATAGATTTTGAATTATTTTTAACTTTTGTTGAAAATACAAAATTATGTATTTCAAGTATTTCCTGGGTGCGATGGTATTGACCAAACGATGGTGACCTCTGTCCATCAGTGTAAACCTATATGTTTTTAAGTCACCTCTTTTTTAGGAAAGAGAAAGAAATTGTTCAGTAAAAACAGCTCTTAGACCTTTGATCTGTCTTGATAGATCTGTCAATATATTTCGACCAGCCCGGGCGCGGAAGCAACGAGCACTCGCATACTTGTTCAATGCTGAATATTTGATAATTTGCTAGCTTGTACCTAGAGGAGAGGAGACATCGAACTTTATCGAGTCATTTAAGCAATGCTTCTTTTGATTATTTTGATTTTTTGTTGTGACTTTTTTTTTAAGTTTTGCAAATTATTCAAACACATTGCTAACTTCGTTGAATAGAGACGAAAATGCTCACGTATAAAAGTGGTAATTTTTCTTGAACTGCTTAAATATGCAAAAGGCTTGAAATGCTCGGCTTTTATTTTCCCTTTTGCAGCAGATTTTAGGCTATTTTTCTTCCTTAAATAATGCTCTGCTGGTAGCGCTGGCACCCAAATATTTTCAAAAATCCTATTTTAGGCCAGAATTGTGCCTAAATAAAAAAAAAATCGAATTTTTAATTAAATATTTAACTAATCTAGAATATCTGTAGACGAATAAATAAATAAATGAAGAATATTCAAAACATGTATTAGGAAAGTGAAAATAAATTTTTTTTTTCAAAAATCAGCACCGAAATAATTTGAAAAATCGTATTTCTGGTCTGTTTGAGACTTGCCTGCTTGCGAATAAGCAATACAATTTATTTGCCTTTTCAAAAATAAAAAAAAAAATAAAAAAATCTTCAATATAATAAAACCAATTTGTTGACCATAAAATAAGATTTTGCGGGTGCAGGACAGATTTCACGTATTTTCTAAGTTTTACTAAACCTTCAACTTGTGATAAGTCTCCATAAAAGTGGATGGAATTTTTTTTTTCACACAGAGAACATATGTATAATATAATTCATTTTAAATAACCTAATTTTCCTGCCATTGATAAATTGTTTCCCCAAACATACTTATTATTTTTCACTCGACAAGGTAACGACAGCACCTAACAAAACAAAAACAAAAAAACTCGTTGTACATCATTTTTCATGTGCACCTTGACTGCCCATTTAGTGCAAATGCACTAAAAGTAGGAGCTATTCACAAGTGGACTGAGCTTGAGTGAGCAAGTCTGCAAGTAATGGATATAGAAGTAGAAAAAACATAGTTATGACATATTGATACAAAAGCAATCAATCACAATCTCAGCAGCAGCTCACCTAAGGGGAATTTATGAAGCGTGAATTTGATGATTTGTAGTAAATGGAATACAAAATGGAAGCATGCGAGTAAACAAAGTTGTTGAATAAATAAAAGAAGCTCGCCATACAGGTCACTATCCATGAATAGAAAGAAAATTGAATCAGCATTCTAAATTTTTGATTAAATTTTAAATAAAAAAAAAAAAAAACAGTTGAAACATTTTTTAAAACTTTCGAACAGCAAAATACGAATATTCGTTTGGGGTAAAGGGGTACGCAGAATACATGATTGGCTGTCTGTGCATATAATTATTTTGCCCTTAATTTGTTTGGCATAAATGGAGGCTTCCAACAAAGCCACTGTTTCTACTGTAAAAGCAGATCATTTTGGTTGGAAAAAACTATGTACGATCGTGTCCTCGTTTTGCTTTGTGGCAGCAAATGAGGTTGAGGTTTAGGTTTTTGAGACATCTGTAAATATAAACTTCCAACCCTGTTTGGAGTACTTTTCTTTTTCAGATGAAAACAGTGCTTTGTGCATCTCTTTCACTCTATGTTCTTTTGGTCCATCGAGGCTGTGCGGTGGCGAATGGTACACAGCAGTTCAAGTCTTCGTTGCAAGTTCAAACAGTTGGCAACAATGGACGAAACTTTAGGATGCTAAGTTATAAGATATTTAATAAGATTGACATTGCGGGTGAAAAGGAGTTTTGGAAAAGTTTATGAGTGCTGTCTTCGATCCGATCCGGATTCTTTGACAAACCTGTTTCCGCAAACAAGTTTCGAAGTGGTGTACTACTTTGGGCAAAAAGTAAGGTGAATTTGGTTGTAAAATGAAAAATCTTTATTTATTCTTGTAAATCAATTTCATCCCCTTCAAAATAATCCCCTCTCGATGAAATACACTTATGCCAACGATTTTTCCAATCCCCGAAACATGCCAAATAGTCCATTTCCGGTATAGCCATCAGCACCTTCTTCGTAGTAGTTGCTTCAGCGTATCGCAGAGTGATAAGGCGATGATATTTGGCTAATCGAGTTTTTATCTGCGTTTCCGTACCATATATAGGAAGGCCGCGACATGGTCGGCGTAGAGCTGACATTCTATATTGGGATAGTTGCCTGACAGTTTGGCAATTTCATCGAACGCTAGTATAAAAAGATGCGCAGAGAGTGGTGACCCTTGTGGCGTTCCATTATCTAGACTTACAGTGGTTGAGACAAAGCCATTGATTCTCTCTCTGCATTTTCTGTTAGTGAGAAAACGTCCAGCAAAGTTTATAATTTTGGAACCAACCTTCAACTTAGTTAATTGTTTCAAAATGATATGCAGTCCGATTTGGTCGAAATCTCTCACCAAAACAATTGATAAAAGTAAAATATGGTTTCTTGACGAGAGTGTGTTAGTGATGACATAGTCAAGGTGCAAAAGGGCATCATTTGTGCTATTGTTATAAGCATCCTATAAGTGTGCAAAATAAAAATAAAAATTGTTTGACTGTCATTAAATATCTGGCAGCAACTGTATGCTTGGAGCATTCTTTTGGACAAATGAGCAAAGATAAGTTAAGTTAAGATTCGGTAAATTAAATAACACAAAGTTTTTATATAAGGTCATGTTAAGTTGAGTTGAATTAAATTAATTTACGGTAAGGAAATTTCTACTGGCTACCACTTTTTTCCATCTTCCTGGTAGATCTCGTAAGGTTTACCTCAATACTGAAATTATTTGTTCGGTTGCAACTGATACAAATTACCACCAAGTACACAAGAATGAACAAGTTAAATATTATTTATTTCAATGACGCGTCAGAACGTCAAGTGCAAATTCGGCCAAATAAATGCATGACGCTCTGATACGTCAAATATACGCAAAGGATTCAATTCCACTCAGTTTAATTAATTTAGGACAAGTTAAATAAAGTAAAGGTAAACTTAGTTTATTTTAGCGAAGATAAGATAAGTCAAGTTATTTTGAATTACGTGAAGTTAAACTCCACTCAACCAAAATAAGTTATGTTAAGTTAAGTTGCTTTAAATTAACTTAAGTAAAGGTAAAATAGATTTATTTTAGTGAAAATAAGAAAAGGTGAGTTATTTTTAATTAAGTTAAATTCGCTTAAGTTCCTTTTTTTTGTTTTTGACGGTGAGATAGTTTAAAAATGCTTTCGCACCATATAATAACCGTCGCTATTACGTGTGTGGTGATTCCACTAAAAATATGCCTCCTTTTCTCTTCGATTTTTCCCTCCTCCCCTCCTGCGTCCAGGGTCGCCTGTTTTGAGAAACCTATGCTCAATACTCTTCAGCATAAGTTTCCATTTCCCGCCTCTTTTTTCGGATAATATCCTCCACAACGGCATTCCCTTTTTCTTCGCTTATCATCATTTTCTTGATTATTTCTTCAGGTGTACATAAATACCCCAATAGCTCGTTCCAAAGCTGTTCTCACTGTGTTCCACTTCTCGCATTTAAAGAAGGTGTGCTCCGCATCATCACACTCAGTATCTCCATAAATGCAGTTTGGTAGGCTTACCTTTCGCATTCGCCATAAATGTTTACGAACTGTGTGAGGAAATACTTAACGTCACCACGCTTTCTTTCTACCCACTTTTTTAAGTTAAGTTAATTTAAGTTAAGTTCAGTAAATATAAGCAAAGTTGAGTTTAGTGAAGATAAGATAAGATAAGTTATTTTTAATGAAGTTAAGTTAAACCAATTCAAGGTCCCTTAATCGATGTTGAATTCCTCTCAGTTAGATCATACCATGCTAAGTTAATCGAATCGAAGTTAGTTGGAGTTAAATTAAATTAAGTAAAGCTAAGTCAAATTAAGTTAAGCTATAGTATGTGTTTACAAATTGTGCCCTTAAAAACAGGAGGCTTTCCATAGAGCAGACTTTCTAACAAATGGTACACAAAGAAATTCTCGTCAGGTTTATAAAATCATTAGTTGATATGGTGTGTGGTGCATTCCTCACCTGAACTTGATCGGGCTATCCTTGGATCGGGCTATCCCCCTATTCCTTTCTATAACTAGCGCCCACTCTCTCTGTTTATACGCAACACACTTTTTTCAAGTAAGAAACAAGATTGCGCCCATCAAAAAGTGCAATGTTGCCAACCCTTTGCTCTTCGCAATAAATGTAGTGCTTTTTTAAACCCAAAATGAAGAAGTTTATGAGTTTGGTGTTTGTTTCTTTTCTTACTTTGAAGCTACAAAAGACGTAAGAAAAAAAGAAATTTCCATTTTCAACACATCAAATTTTATAAGAACCAACAAATTTTCAATAGCACTAAAATTGTTTGGCCTTTGTTTCCATATAGTCTATATAAAGTTCTTTAAGTAATTCAATGCAAATTTGTTATTTTCTTTTCTTTAAATGGGTAATTTATTCCTTTTTTATATTCAAAACTGTAAAACTCTGCGTTTGCGGCAGATAAATGAACAAACTTGGAAAAAATTTAAATAAAGCGAACAAATATCACACACAAATAAAGCAAGCCACAGGCGGGCTACAAATCGAAGCAATCGGCTAAAATCCATTTTGCCAAACACATGTGGATTTTTTGGCGATTTTAATTTCACACTGTTTATTGCTGAGTGGACATGAAACGCGGCAAACAATTATTGTCACCATGCATGATTTATTTGTGCGTGAAGAGGAGGGAGAAGAGGACGAGGAAAAAAGTCGTTCAATAATTAAAAATCAGTTTTCTTCTTTATATTGCACCATTTAATTTGTTAATATAATTGTATTCTTTTTAATCAAGTTGTACTCGTATTTAGTTTAGGCTTTATTTCTTTTTCTATTAAAAATATTTATTTATTCATTCTTTTATCAATTAAGGGGTTACATACGTCCAGAGTTTTCAAAAAATCGATTTTTTGTTTGTTTTACAGATTATTATTCTTTATAGTTTTAGTGCGTTATTTTTGTGGAAGGGGATTGTAAAAATTCCCCATAGATGAAAAGTTATGGCAGGAAATGTAACTGCCCGACGGAAGTTTGATGCGCACAGGTAGCTCGAGCGAAATGCACTTGAAAGTTTAAACTCGTTTTTCTCGAAATTACTTTTTCCGGCACGGTGTGCATGATAATTCATACAGTTTTTAATATTTTTTGATGCGGTTGTTTTTTAAATATTCGAAAATGTTTTTTTCTATTTTTCCGAGTTTTTAATATTTTTATTAAAAAATTGTATTAACATAATTAAAATGTGACATTTATGACGTAAAACGTACACTTTTTTAAAATGCCGTAAGTTGCAAAATTTTTCGAAATTCAGAAATCCGGCTCGATATGCTATAACTACATCTTTATTTTACAAGAATTTTTCTACTTTTTACAGATCCATCAACATTTCAAGGAAAAATGATGCAGACCGTGGAGCAACTTTTTGTCATTGTACTTTAGGTCACGTAATTTTTTATATACTAATTTTTGTAAAGAAAACTTAAAATCAAATTTTTATAAAGCTTAAGTACTAATAAACAATACATAAAAAAATTTTAATATTTATTTCTATTGTTATCCCTTCTAAAAACAGTTTTTCTTTTAGCCCATTTTTGGCGCTGCTGGACGTATGTAGCCCCTTAACCCGGGGTTTGTCTCTAGGCAAATACAATCACAAAGTTACGCAACCGGTAAAAATGTACACATAATATATAGGTGTATAGTTAATTTCAACATGTGGAACAATGTGGAACAACATCAAGACGCACACCACAAATAGGAGGAGGAGCTCGGCCAAACACCAAAAACGCGACAATTGTACATATATATATATATATAGTTAATTTAAATATTAAATTTTACGTAGGGAGCGCATCTTTTCTTTCTATGCAGAAAAGTACTTAAAGCGGCAGGTCGCGATATTTTGTAGTAAAAAAGTTAGTGCCTGTGTGCTATTTTTTAGCGAGTGGCGACGAACGTCGGATTAAAATACAACTTAAATAGATTACTGATACTAAAGGTTAAATATATTATAATACATGGTGAATAATACTGTGAAATATATTAGTCACAATTCAAAATGTGTATATGAAGATTAAGTTTTGACTTGAAAACCCCTCGTGAGTTAGAGAATACATCTAAATTTTTACAAAAATGGTTAGACAGCCTCAAGCGGTTCATTACGACTAAAATTGGCCCTCTGATAAGGTAAACGGAAAGCATAAGGTTACGAATAGGACAATTAAAAAGTATTAGCTCCAGTAAGAAGTGGTTCATAGCTATGTCCCTTATAAACATTACCGATGAAATTTTTCTTAGCATTTCTAAAGTTGGCAATGCTAATAAAAGAGATCTACTTTTATATGCAGTCAAACTAAGGCAATATTAGTAAGTCAATAGTCAGTAAGAACGTTTATGGTTTTTGACAAAATTAAATAAATATAATAAAGGGTTTTCCAATTAGAGGTGTTATTCCCGTAAAAGATCAATGGTTTCGTTGCTTGTGTGGCACGTAGCGCCATCTTGTTGAAAATAAACGTTATTCACATCAACACCATCTAATTCCGGCCATTAAAAATCGTTAATAATCTCTGGACATCGCAATCTATTCACCGTAACTGTTGCTCCAGCTTCATTTTCGAAAAAGTAAGATCCAATGTCTTCGCCGGACCATAAACCGCACCAAACACTGACACGTTCAGGATAGAGAGAGGCTTTTCAACAATAACTCTTGGATTTTCTGAGCCCCAAATCCGATTATTTTGCTTGTTGACGGGTGGACATGGGCCTCATCACTCAATATGATTTTTCGATGCAATTACGTATCATTTTCATGCATTTCAACGACCCAATCAGCAAAGACACGACGTTGTTGATGATCGGCCGACTTGAGTTTTTGTGTTAACTGGTCTTTATAAGCCTTAAGACCCAAATCTTTATGCAAAATTCGGAGTAATGACGTTTGTGGAATGCCTAATTCCAAAGAACGACGAGGAGTGAACAAACCTGGGTTTTCTTCAACACTTTCGACTACAAAAGCAATATTTTCGGCTGATCTTGAGCGACGTGCACGGGTTTTATTCTTCATATCACTAACTTATCTCAACAGCTCGACTTTTTTCACCAATTTCTGCATTGCGATCCAACAAGGTGCTTCACGATGGCCCAAAAATGTTCGAGTTTTACGAACCGTCTCTGCCAAATTTTCACAATTTTTATAGTAAATTTAAATAATTTGAATGCATTGTTTAAGCGTGTATCGTTCCATTTTTATTAATAGCGTAGTTTCTACTTGTCGAACATCAAAAAATAACAGCTTCAAAAGGGACATCTACCAAAATAGCGGGCTATTCAAAATAACACCTGTTATTGGAAAACCCTTTACTTGCCGCACAGTGTTAAATTCACAGACTAGTAAACTCAGGTAGTAAAATATTGACTCCTACAAATAAGTGTTGTGTTCCAGATTGCCTGTAATCTCGAAATAATATCAGTGGTGCATAGTATTTCGAACTCTAGAAGAGATACACAAACAAAATAATGTTCGTCAATATGTGTGCGCATTCATTATTTTTTAATTACACTATCTCATTTTCTTCTCTCTATTTTGCAACAGTTTATCGAGAGTTTTCGTTTTGAAACTTTCTTCAACAACTTTATGCTCGCAAAAATTCCCCATGTAGCCAAAAGCATTTCCGACTTCAAATATATGCATACGAGTGTATAGATACACGTTTCCCAAAGGCTGTGATAAAAAATTTTGTGCTGCACAATTGACTCATTTTTTTACACGAGTAAGCGGTGTATGTAGTTGAAAGTTGTGGGAGGTAAAAAATTTCTACAGTAAATAGAAATTTCTTTACACATTTCACAAGAATACTTTACCAACACTCTTCAAGTTCCTTCATCCGTCTTTATATTTGCTTCCTCCAACAAACTACATTACGAAGTTAGTTTCAGGGAATGTGTTGATAACCTTGCATATTTAAAATTCGCAGCATTTCAGACAGCAAATAGCTCAGTGTGTACAGCTATACTTTGCTACTAACTTTGTGTGCAGAAATGCACGGAAAGAGTTCTCGAAGGCTGATAGTTATTTTACAAATTGCAAAAGTTTATAAAAATGCATGTAAGCCTGACGGCAGAAGTTGCCGAAACATGTTATTACTATTTCAGAGGGGGTGTGAGTAATCTTCTGATTGGTGGTGTTGAAAGGTATTAAATCTATCAAAAATATAAATTAAGAGATACATAAATTTACTTTTTTTGCAATTCAGGTGTGTGACCACTACATATATAAAACGTGAAGCAAACTTAAAAACAGTCTAAAAGTTAGCTAAGTACAAACTACTACGAGTGTTTCTCTTAAAAAGAGTAGGAACAAATCGAATTAAAATTAGAAGCTGGCTCCTATTGTGATAAGTAATGATTATGTAGAAGTCTCCCCAAGAGTTATTTAAAATGCATTTTTTAGTATTCTTTATGCTATACTTTCCTATGTTTCCAGAGAGTAACGAATAGCCGCTTGAGGTTTCTGTAACCAAGTTATTTTAATATTGGTAGCTGAATGGCCTACCGCATAGGAGTGCGGTTCTGGGCTGCCAGCCGATTCTCTCGCGAGAAGAGCCCTGGAAGGCTACTTTATACAGAATAATTGTTTTATATTTGATGAAGAGATTTTGAGATAAGTTGTGAAAAGCGAGTATCCGTCTTGCTGGATTTGATATTTTGTAGTACTACTCAATAACGTTTACGCCCAAACGCCCGAAAACACCCGCCCGAATCCACACGCCCGAATGTATATTTCCCCGAATTGACAGTTTCCCGAATTTTTTTGCCCGAACGTCTTCGCCCGAACCCATTTGCCCGAATCCTTTTACCCGAAAAGAAAAAAAAATTTAAAATAATTAAGAATTAGTATACACTTGAAGTACATGCAAGAAAAGAACAAAAGAGTGCACGTACGTTCGCGGACGAAGAGGTCAAGGTCGACGTCGTGCTGTGCCACCCCGCTACCCTCCCGAATTGTGGAATCAGTATGAAGCTACCCTCCAAGGACTTCATCGGACAAATAACGTAAGCGAAGGGTGGCACAACCGCTTTCGGTTGATGGTGAATAAAAACCATCCAGATTTATATGCATTTTTGACGCAAATACAGAAAGAACAACAAGACACTGAAACGAGCCTCACAGAGCTGAGTCTTGGACGCAAAGTTAGAGCGACACCACGTCAAACCTGGATATCACTCCAAAAACGATTACGCACAATAACGGAAGAATACCAAAGATATAAAGAAGAAAACAAAATTTTGGAATACTTAACTAATTTAGCATACAACATTCAAATATCCTAAATTCACACAATTCAATTTCTTTCACACCATGCCATATAATTAAAACTTGTTTACAAAATTTTGAATTTTAATTATTTATTAACATTTTTATATAAAATTTATTTTTATTTTTTCGGGCATTTTTCGGGAAAATTAATAAGATTCGGGTATTCGTATTCGGGCAAATTTATTCGGGTAAATTATTTTCGGGTGATTGGGTTTCGGGTGAATGTCCATTCGGGCATGTGTTTTCGGGATTTTGACCTGGAATCACTCAATAACACCTACAATTCCTATGAAAATGAACTCGACTGTTAAAAGTCCACAACATGACAACTATCAACATCAAATCAGTAAACTAGTCTATATTGAATGTATCAGATATTTTTCTACCAAGCAGTATGCTGTGTTTCTAATACTACCATCCAGACACTACAACTAATCAGTTTCACTTAGTTTGTTACTGATGCTTTCCATTTCAATTCAACCAGGCTAT
>JAYXIM010046173.1:0-39813 GCA_037575425.1 Anastrepha fraterculus
GTATAGGGCCTCGACAAGACTCTTCCATCGTACACAGTTGCACCGTCCCATGAGATGTCGGCATCTGCTAGTTCGCGCAGTATTGACCTTCTTCAAGTGTTTATTGGTCGACCACGACATCTGCTCCCATGCTGGTTCCAGTATAGTGCCATTCTCGTGATGCTATCTGGTGGTTTTCTCAACGTGTGACCTATCCATCGCCACTTTCTGCATTTTATTTGCCTAAGGATGGGTTCCTCGTTCATTAATCTCCACAGTGCATCGTTACTGATGGTATTTGGCCAGAATATTCTGCAGATGATGCGGAGGCATTTGTTGATGAAGAATTGTACCAGCCATGTTTCGCTTCCGTACAACAATACTGGCTTTATGCATGACCCGAATATTCGTAGTTTAGTTCGCCTGGAGATTTGCGAACTTCTCATACTGTATGAATTCGTCCAAATGCCGCCCTTGCTTTGTTTAGTCAGAATTTGACATATTCATCTCCTCCGTCTCACATTGCTTACACTCTGCTTCGATTTTTTTATGATCATTAGTTTATGTTCATTTTACTCAACTGAGGCCTCCCAAATTCAATGACGTGCTCTGTTTTGCCAGATAGGCTCCAGTTTTCAAGCTAACGTCACTTGAAAATTTATATAAAGTTACATATGGGAATGGATGAATGTGAAATCTAAATTTTCCTAAATCTTCTTTCGTATATATGTATGTATGTAAAATCTTAAAATTTATTTAAAAAAAAGTTTTCTACTTCGATTTTGTTTTACGTGCGACATTGAAAAATAGCATCACTTCAGTTGTATGGGAGCCGTATGTTATTGTATGCTATTAAATTTAGAAAGTCTCAAAAAAGTAAGTGGAACTAGCAAAACCTTTGCCGAAAAACAAAAGTTAAAAATTCGATCCCAGTGTTGAGTTCTTGGTTAGACGATGCGTTTTCGTGTTGTAAAATTCAGCAGTTCTTTATCCAAAAATCTGGCTTCTTTCGAAGGATTCACTCTCTCAAAAGTCACATAACAAATAGATAATACATATTCTATATTTATCTTTTGATCCCGTTTTACTGTTAGTTTCGACCATCCCTTTAGAGAGACTTTTTCAATTTTCAATTCGCGGTAATTTTTTGACAGAATGTACGTATTAAATATATATCCATTATATGCAAATATGCATTTGAAGCTTGATTAGAGTTTAAATATATTCATTTTCATTTTCTAGCTCTTCTTTTAACTTCACTCTTTACTGCTTCTGTTTATTACTAAATTTTGTCAGCCCTCATTTATTTCTTCACTTTTTCTTATTTTATTAATAAGCCAATGTCATTTCACATGTCATACGAGATTGTACGTTTATTTAAGAATAAAATTTCGCCAACATTTTTTCCACCTAGATTTCGAAAGATTATTTTCCCATTATTGGGATTGGGATAAACAACTGGGCGGAGGGTGGTGCCATAAAAACGAATGAGCTTGCAAATAAGCTTGCCAATTACGGCTAACCAGCTTTCAAATATTTGTCTTAGGGTGCTATTTTATGCCACTAGAAGAACGAGATGGAAAATATTATGGCTTTTGAAGACGATATCTTAGCGAGCGTCAATTGGTAGAGGGCCATATAGCAACAGGCGGGTGGTAGTTGTAATAGTGTCGGTATGAGTTTGGGAGAGCTGTATAAAATTCAGTTAAAATTCTTGTTCTTGTGACCTTTAAATGCAATGAATACGAATTTATGAAAGTCATAATGAGTTATGGAAATTTGAAAATTTGAGAGGCAAACAGTCATGTGGCTGCTTTGATTCATTGACGGTATGTTTTGCTTGACTTTCAAAAGCCAACAGGGAGGCGCATTAAGTGTTTGATTAATGATGTGTAAATTGATTGAATTATGCTCATATACAAAACATGTTTTTTAACAAAAATATATATATATTTTTAAAGCGAATTTTGTGATTTTACGGATATCAGTTTAAGCAATATTTGATATTGATTTTATTTTACAGGAATTTTTTAAAGTATTGCATTGCATTGTATTAAAGGTATTCTTATTAAAAAGTATTGTATTACAAATTGAAAGTATTTTTCCTTAATATTTTATGTTATATAAAATATATGGTCACTATCAGCGCACAAAAGAGACTCGCATTGCCTCTTTGGCTGCCAGGTAGAGCTGTATTTAGAGTGGCGAGTGGTTAGTGATTACTTAACTGACGTTTACATCAATCAAATTTCGACTCATGTGCTCAACACATTTAAAGCTGGAGAAGAAATTCTTTCAGAAATTGCAAAGGCATTCAAGATAAAGAAATCTTTAATTTATTCGTTGCTTAGGAGGTCCCTGCTTCGTTTTTAAAAAGATTACATAATTCAGTGTTTCTTGAGAGTTTGAGCAATTTTAGTATCACTATTGGAGCCAGACTTCTTCTTCAACGACGTACTGTGCACTTTTTTTTGCCTCTGAGCTCTCGTTTAGTGATCATCGATTTCGGTTTGCAATATCGCTTCCTATTGGGAATTTTGAATCAGAATATGAATCTGGTCTTATTTTCCATGTAGCTTTTATGGTTTCAGAGATTTTTGCTTTTAAACACATGGCGTTTTCGAAAAATTGGTTAAACAAGCCAGTTAATAATTAAAAAAAAAATGCTTCTAAGTTTTGAAAAGGCTTCTTTTAAGCAAGAAAAAATGTAAATATTTTTCGATTCTGGTTTGTTTCTAAAATTTTTAATGAATGAAGAAAGCATAACTTTTCAGTACATTTTCGCCATATCCTGAGATTTAACAGAAGATTTAAAATTTAAACCATTTTTAGGTGTTTGGCCGAGCTCCTCCTCCTCTTTGTGGTGTGTGTTTTGACGTTGTTTCACAAATGGAGGGACCTACAGTTTTAAGTCAACCCCGAACGACAGATATTTTTGTGAATAGCTAATGTGCGACCGCTATTCGAACAACTTGTTCTTTGTTTTGGTGTGATTCGAACCCACGTACTCCGAATTCCGAATAATTGTCACGAACCCAATGAGCTACGGCGGCTACAATAGCAACAACAAAATATTAGGAAGGGAAATTTTTTAGGCACATAAGCTGCAGCTTTGTTTGAAAACTCACTAATACAATTTTATATTTTTTTAATTTTTTTATTACAGACATATATACAACATGAAATACATACCTACCAGTATTTGTTAACACTGCAACAAGTTACAAATAAACTAACGAGTGGTACAATTTTAGTATCATAAAGACAATTTTGAGAAAAGATTCTCACAGTTCCTTCCTTAAGTTAACATCCAGCCTTATTGCAAACCATGTTGAGTTGAGGAAGGATTTTATTCTGGAATCATTGAAGTATATGTACATTACTTTGACTGGCACAAACCTTTAATTGTGCGCCGTATTACCACACAGATTTATTAATTTGTTTATAATCTACCAATAGAGCTTTGATCTTCGTCAAATTAAAGTCTTCGTCATTTTTATTATCTTCAGATAAACTTCAAGGCGTTTAAGTTCTGTAGGCTGCTGCCATCGAAACTTAGCATTGAGCGTTATGCCAAGGTTGTGCAGTGTTTGCGTATGGTATTGGGGCCCTTAGCAGTATTATTGGATAATGATTAATTTTCTGTTGGTGAAGTAATGTAAGCTAATTTTTCTCGATTTGTTACATTTGGTCAGCTGATAAATTTGTACTTCTTTCTATTTTTGATTCCCCTTGCATTATGATTCTATTAATAGGATTAAGAGCAGATATAGTACTGCCGCTCAATATACGAGGGTTGCCTTTTATATTTTTCGCCTTTGCAACTCTGCATGCGCTGAGGTTTAACTCTATATTACTTATATATTAATATAATACGAAAAGTTTGGTATTTTTCAGCATAAACTTACATATAATGTTTTCACTTATGAGCTTTATTTGTTCTTTTTTCAGTGAGTTGTAAAATTTATCTCACCCAAAAGATAGATTAAATTCGTGGAAATGTTCTTGCGTTGATTTATTACGACTTTCGCCATGGATTGTCGAGACAGAAGTGCATTGGTCAACTTACTTTGATATTTGGTGTTTTGGCATCACACTTCGCCACTACGAAATGTTCGTACTATGAGTTCTAACGTTCTAACGTGGGCATCGATCTTTTCAAGATGAATTTCGTGAAGGCTGTCCTCAAACATCCTCAAGCTGTGCATCACGCGACATATCATGAGATAGACACATCCTTGGACATTAGTAGGACCAGCATACTCGTACATTCAATATCGCAAGAACATTTAGTCGAATAAGATGATATGCTCTTTCCGATAACGCGAAATTTGACAGATGCCGAAAAAATTACTATTGTTGATTCGTGTAAAGAAATGTCGAAGAAATTCAGCCGCGGTGGTTGAAAGCTCGTCTGTGGTATCGTAGCAGCTGACGTGTCTTGGATCTTTGCATATGAGTCGGAAAAAGTAGCAATCAGCAGTATGAATGGTCCAAGATGAGCTTAGTCCAATAAAAATTGCTCGGGGAAGAAGCACTCCAAAGCATCTCTCTCTCTGGTAATGTCCCAACAGCACCACTAGAGAAATTTACAATAGTCAGTTCTGGGTGAGCACACAACCATTTTTTTTACAAGAAGCTTTCGAAGAATTAAGGAAAGCCAACCGCGTAGAACTGATCATACTTTTTAATTGTTAACAATTAAAAAAAAAATACTGTCAGGGGAGTTATGGTTTCTCTTGATCATCTTATTTGTTCACATATTGGAAAGAATGAACAAATGACAGCTTGTGAAACCAGCGCAATATGAAATAATAATTGGATTCGTTTCCATTTGACGAGCTTAACCACATCTTCTCCTTTGCTAATCCGCAGCAGCTCCTCATTATATCGGATTCTCTAATAACTAACCTCAACCCGGATCGGACCATACACTTTTCGTAAGACTCTTTACATGAATGTTCGGAGATTTTGTTCATCCTTGTGTGACATTACTCATGACTCACAGCCCTACATCAAAACTGGTTGTTTTGTAAATATTGAACCTGCAGCTGCGCGAGAGTGGTGGGGATTTTAGTCGTTTCAGGTTAACGTAGAAAGTTTTGATATATGTATATTTTATTTTTACATCGCAAAATGTATGTCAGCAGTCATGCGGAAGAGAAAATAATTCATATAGGTTTCGCTCATTTCTTGATTCCGCCTCGTTTCTCAATCCAGCCTAGAAAAGTCAAAACCAAGGGGTGCCTTATGATGCTGCTGATATCATTATCGTTGTCATACGCCAGTAATTTTTTATTTATACTCTTATCAAAAATTAAGTGTAAACGATTTAATTCTGCAGCGTGAACAAATTTTTTCAGCAAAAAAATCACATGAGAAGGAGTCACCATATCTAAAAACTCGTTTGCTGGCAAACAGCTTTGTTGAGTTTTTTACAGTTCCGAGGAGCTGTTGTTATTGCTCACCGTCGTTCTATACAACCGCATTATTTTGGCGTTGATACCAAATTCAGATATCGTGTCTTATAGCGAATCCATGTTTTCCCTTGGAAAGCTGATTTAGAATCCGCAGGGAAAAGGTTCATATGGAAAATAGTTTTTCAGCAGTCTTTTCCAAGATTTAGAGAATTACGAATATCTGGTCGCTAGTAAATTTGTAAGATATAAAACATGGGCTAAATAGTCCCAGGCCTAACAAAACACGTTTTTATATTCAAAATTAGCTTTATTCATTCTCGTATTTTCGATTAAGAACAATGCAATGATTCCAGCGCAGCTCTAACATTACGATACCACTTTTGTATCATAGAAAGATTTATCTTTTGTCTCAAAATAAGTTTCGGTTTCAGCGATAACCTCTTCATACGAGCGAAATTTCTTACCGGCGAGCATTTTTCTTAAGTTTGGGAATAGCCAATTACCGCTGGGAGCCAAATCTGCCGAATGCGGTGAATGTGCGAGCAATTCGAAGTTGAATTCATGTAGTGTTGCCATCACCACTTTGAATAGAGATTTCTCATAGTTAAATGCTCATGCAAAATAAATTCATACTTTTGATATCTTTACGATATCAGCTAACGCAAGCAACTTCACGTTTCGATCACGAAAACGACTTTGTAGATTGTTTTTTGATTTTTTCTGCTGTTACCGTCTCATTTGCACGTCCACTGCGTTGTGTATCATCGATGCCATTACGACCACGCTTGAAGTCAGCAAACCATCCTTTTATTGTTTTTCTGATGGAGCGAAGTTCACATAATACTTTTCAAGCCATTGCTTCACTTGAATTGTATTTTCCCCATCAAGAAGCAGCGTAAAATTAAAACACGATATTCTTTCTGATCCATTGTTCTGAAGCACAATAACTCACAAACTAGTGAATACAATATCATGAAATCAAACAGCTGTCTTTTTAAGGTTAGTGATTACTCAAATAGAGGTGAATACAGTAAAACTAGTGACACCTACAAGAAATTGATAAAGTCTCATCAGATATCAAATGGTGCGCTTCAGCGTTTCACAAAAGATGTTCGATAGGTCCATGCATCCTATAGCAAGAAGATTAATTACACATCAATTGGCGCTGATTTCAGAACAACTCTTCTTCTTATGCACTCGACGGAGTGCTTTAATATTCCAACAGTCAGGCAAACATTCATTGCCAGCACCTTGTCGCCATATCTGAGCTGCTCAACAAGCAGTACGTAAACTTCGCAGATTTTTTGTTTTTTAATATTTATCAAATATATTTTCCACGTTAAAATATTATTATTTAAATGTAACTGAATAATTAGTAAATACACCAAACTGTATTTAATTTCCTACACAGCCAACATTTGCATCCAATCAAAGACCATTCTGAAAATTTCTTAAATTTATTTTTCTCACCCACACAAATGTATGCAAAGTATGTGAATACCGTTATATGACTTATTCAAACATTACAACTACTATTGAACTCTTCATATGCGTCATACACTACATATCATGCAAATCTCTTGCCCACCAATAAAGCCAATTTCTTACCTTGAAAGGGGATACAATAAGAGAGCAAGGAAATCCATTTGCAAGCCATATAAATCAATTCAAATCGAATGTCTGTCTTGTATTTCCACTATTTCTCTGCTACTGCTTCGTTTTGTTGTCGCAGTGTTTCTTCTTGAAGAGCTATTGAATAATGCAAATGTAAATCTTTTCTTTGTATTTGCCATTTATTAAATCTGTTCAACTGGCACATTTACTTTGTTCACGCAATGATAGCACATGAATGAATGATAACAGTAAATGTATGTATATTTTCAGAAAATTTGCCAAGTTGGTGAAAGTATTACTTGAAGTTGGAGAGGAGAATAGTATGAGTCGAAATTCTATAGTGGTAGCAGAGGAAGAGGACGGCCTCCTCTGCGTTGGAAAGATCAGATGGAGCAGGATTTGACTTCACTTGGTGTTTCCAACTTGCGCCGGTTAGCATGAGAAATAAAGGACTGGCGCGCTTTGTCGGTTATAGCACCAATGAAGAAGAAGAAGAACTCTATAGCACACAGAAGAAAAAGAAGAAACCTATAGCTCCACATTGTTGGAGCGGCCATTGTAGCCGCCGTAGTGACCAGATTAGAAACCCCGGACATGACGCACCATGAAAAACTTCCTTACAAAAATCATCTACAGTTAGGACGTGGCTTAAAACTATAGGTTCCTCTATTTGTGAAAACACATCAAGACGCACTTCACAAATAGAAGGAGAAGCTCGGCCAAAATCGCACTGAAGGTGTAAGCACAATTTATAAGCAATTGTTGATATGACAGGGAGAAAATCAAGAATTTAAACCGAATTGCTTGTAATAAATTCCCAAATTACCCTTGTATGCTTGCTGTCCAACCCGAATACCAAATTTTTCGAATAGTCTCTTAAACCTTTAAGATCACTTTAAAATCACTTTTGTGCGACTTATTTCCACGTTAAAAGTATTAGTGGAATGGAGTGGATAATGAAGTAACAAACTTTAAAATTTTTGAAAAATCGGTGCAAATTTACTACGATCGTTGCAAAGCGCCGAAACTGGTTTACATCCCAGGTTAATGGTTAATGCTTAATGGTAGTAAACGGTTAAGGTATGGGCCTTTAGCACTGCGACCATATTGATCTATTGTGCACCCTATGCTGTCTATTGACTGTTAAGTATGCTTATGAATTGTACCAGCTCCTTCTGAGGGAGTGATTGTAGGTCTTCATCTATAAGCATGAACTTGTTTAAAAACGTTTTCCTTCTATGCGTCAACCCCGGACATTCGATGATAAGATGTTCTATAGACTCCTCATCTTCGCAGCAAAATCTGCAGGTGCTGGTGTTAGTTATGTCTAATTTATGTAAGTGTTTGTTACAGGTGAAATGACCCGTGAGGGCGCCTGTGAGAGTTCGAATGCTCTTTTTGTTAAACGTGAGGGCCATGTTAGCTCTTTTAGCATTGAAACTTAAGAACTTTTTGTTGCTCCAATGCTGCTTTATTAGAGTTTTGGACCAGTATTTTACTTTTTGTTTAAGGCTGTTTCTGTTAAATCCAAACATGGGACTAGGTCCGATGAAATTTACATCTGCCCCTTTTTTGGCTTGAAAGTCTGCCTTTTTGTTGCCGTCATATCGCTCATGTCCTGGTACCCAAATTAATGAGACATTGTTTTTGGATACCGGGCTATTGAGTGCCTTGTGGCATTCTAAGAGAGTTTTTGAGTTGTAGGTAGGTATAGCTATCTAAAGCTTTTAGAACTGATTGGCTGTGCGAGAGTTTTCTAATCTTTACTCTTTTGGTTTCTATGTTGCATGATGTTTGCTGCTTCCATTATTGCATATAATTCCCCTTGGAAGATGGTGGCGTCTCTGGTGAGAGTGAATGATTTGTGGATTCTGGGCCCCACTACTCCTGCTCCTACACCATAAAGTGTGTTTGAGCCATCAGTGTACCATTTTTGTGAATCATCATTCATCCATTTTGGGTTTGTATTCCCCTCGCTCCTCTCAGGAAAGGTAACTGTGTATCCTTTTGTGAAGCAGAGAGTTGGGTCAATGTGGTCTGAAACTTGAGGAATGCTTATGGTATTTTCGACTTTATTTAGGATACTTAGGTGACCGGTGAGGTTGCCTAATTTGAAATTTTCTTTCATGTGTAGCATTAGTGCTTGCTCAGCTGCTTACTCTTGGATTGCTATATGAAGTGGTGGGAGACTAAGAAGTGCTTCCATGCCAGCTGTTGGGGTAGTTCTCATAGCCCCTGTGATGCATAGGCAAGCAAGCCTTTGTACTTTCCCCAGTTTGGTTACCGCTGTTTTTTGAATAGATTTGCTCCACCATACTAGTGCCCCATACAGTATGATTGGTCTAACCATTTGGGTGTATATCCAGAGGGCCATACTAGGGTTGAGGCCTCAGGATCTCCCTAGTGATTGCTTGGTTGTCCACAAAGATTTCGTGGCGTTTTTTGTTATATTATTTATATTATATATGACTCCCAAGTGAGTTTTTTTATCTAAGGTTAAGCCTAGATACTTGACCTCTTCCTTTAGTTCTATCACTGTTTCACTTATTTTCAATATAGGAAACTCCAACTTTCTTTTTCTTGTGAAGGGGATAATTGTGGTTTTGTTAGGGTTGATCCTTTTTACACCATTCCCATGTTGCGTTCAGGGCATTTTGCATTAAGTCTGTTAGTATCCTTTCATGATTGTCTTTTATTATAACAGACATGTCATCTGCATAACCAATGGTTATAAATCCCTTATTGTTTAGGTGCTGCACCAAGTCATCAACTACATCCCAGGAAAAAAGATATTTGAAAAAGTGTTAAATTTTATGGAAATTAAATTTGAATATATCACGGTAGAATTTTGGATAACAAAGTTCACTTACCGAAAAAGATACTTTAGGTCAACATGAATTTAAGCGGATATATTCCTCTTTAAACACAATATCGGACTTTTAAATCTGGTCATATAAAGAAAAGTTGTAAAAAGCTGTGTGCCAGTTTTTAAGGCGTGACTAAAACGCTAATTTATGTTGCGCTAAAACCTTCTCGAAGTAAGAAAAACGTTCATATATATACATATGTTTGTACAAGGTGATCCAAAGACAGCCATTTTTTTAAATCCCATAATACAAATATTTGGACAACTTTAAAATCAGTTTCAGAAAGTTGCCGAATTACAAACATCAATAAATATTGCGAAGTTGTACCCAAAACAACTAACTTTAAATAATACACATTTTTATTTCGGTATCTATGCTAAAAAACAAGATAAGGGTAAATAAGGTTTGAAAACCATGTATACCAAGAAGTCAATGCTTGTGAAAAAATCCTGTTTGTGATGTTGGCCTTCTGAGGCTGACAGTGAATATATGAGCATGGTTGATATTTTTTTCCACCATGTCACACAATTCATTGAACCAACCCTTTTTCTGTATAAATCTGCGAATTCAAGATTTTCCTATTGAATGAGTACAAGCTGAAATATCGCATTTCATCAAGCAGACATTAAACACTGGAGACTCGGCCATTAAAGATGATTTCGAAGATTGATGTCTGCAATCTGCCATTTTATATAAAAATGATAACAAATTATTTATTTTCATATTTGAATACATATTAATTAAATCAAAAGAAAAAACTCAAGTTTGTTCATACTTCGAAAATAAATCGTCAGAGTTTGTCTTTTTTCGGTCGCTAAAGTGCTTTGATCTTTTAATCCATTCACAGGATTATTCAAATTCAAATTGCGCAGTCCAAAATGTACCTAATTTTACGATTGATCCCCTTTTAGATTAATTTGAATTCTTATAGACCAATTCGTGTTCCGAATAGTACAGGGTCCGGCACTCGGAGCGTAACCAATTAAAATGGCCACAAATTTAGTTTGGAAAATCATTTCAAAGTAAAAAATGTGTGAAGGTTAGGTTAGGTTAGCCTGGTTGGCAATAAGCCACGCATAGACCTTTTGGTCCCTAGCGATACCAGATGGAGACCGACCTCTATGAATCCCTAAAGTAGACATCATATAGGATGTCAGCGCTTTTGGCGAATCTAAGTAGGTCTGGGAGCTCCGCTTTTGAGACGTCTTCCAGACTCTCAAACAGTGGGGCTCCCAGGCATCTTAGTCGCGTTTTTGATAATGCCGGACAAACGCACAGAAGGTGTTCTAAAGTCTCCTCAACATCCTCTCTGCATTTTCTGCATTTGTCCGTGTTAGCAATCCCTATCTTGTACGCATGTGCAGCCAATAGATTGCGACCTGTTAGCATACCTATGATAGTTCTGCATTCCTTTCGCGAGAGCGTAAGTACGAATTGAGTGAGTTTTTTGTCGTTAGTTCTACACATGAGTTTTGCTGTTTTGCATGTGGTCAGGTTAGTCCACCTAGCTTTCACTTGCCTTTTCATGTGGTCGTCCATTTCATTGTATATTGTGTTAAGCGATCTCGGTATGTCGTTCTCTTGTTCAAATTGTAGTCTCACAGCACTTTTTGCTATCTCATATACTATTTCGTTCCCTATAATGCCTTTGTGACCAGGTACCCAGTAGATATGCAGCCTACTGTTTTCGGCTAGCCTTTCTATGGCCTCCCTGCTCCGTCGAACATTTTTGGACTTAATACAGTATGAGCTTATTGCTCTTATTGCTGCTTGACTATCCACGTATATATTAATTGTTGAGTTCTTTCTTGTTCTAGTGTAGGCTAGCTCCGCGGCCTTCCCCACAGCAAAAACTTCCGCTTGGAAAATACTGCTGTGGTCTGGCAGCTTGATAGACTGCCTTATTCCTAGTTTTGAGCAGTAGATACCCGCTCCCACTCCGTCTGGAGTTTTCGAGCCGTCTGTATAGATGTGAAAGGTTCTATGGCCAGGATTCATGCCTTTGTGCCATCCCTCCTCTTCAATTGTAGTGCGGAACCTTCTCTCCCAATTAAAGTACGGAGTCATGTAGTCTGTGCCACCTGAGCGCCACTTTCCTATTGAGCTGTGACCGAAGGTTCTGTAGGTGAATACCCCCGCAGCCACTAGCCTCCTCGCGGATTTCGCTGCCAGGTTTTCTGCCATGAGGTCAATAGGTGGCATGCTGAGTATCATTTCCAGCGCCGCCGTTGGAGTGGTCTTCATCGCTCCTGTTATGCACAGAGCAGCGAGTCGTTGAATCCTTTCCAGCGGCATTAAGTATGTCAGTTTTTTTGTCGCAGTCCACCATACTAAGGTTCCGTACAGCAATATCGGTCTGACTACTGCTGTGTAGCACCAATGCATCAGGGAGGGTGATAGACCCCAAGTAACGCCCAGCATTCTTTTACATGCGTACAACGCATTACTGGCCTTTTTCACCCTCTCCTCAACGTTGTGTTTCCACAGCAATTTGCTGTCCAATATTAAAATAATACAAAATTAAGAATCAATTTACTCTTGGTCGATATGAACACCTTTTACCTTGTCTAAGGCCTTGAGAAGGCCAAAACGAATCGGAAGTTGCCCGAATGTGACTTCCAGGTATTTCGGCCCACTCGCGAAAAATGGTTTTTTTAGCGCCGCGAGACTGGTGAATCTGCTAGTATGGATCTTGCTCTCCAAAATAGCCCAAAGAATAATCCATCGGATTCGCGTCTGGTGAATTTGAGAGCCTTGAAACGTTATGAAGCTCGGAACGCTGTTTTTTAACCATTCTTGGTGCACTCGAGCTTTGTGAGACGGTACCGAATCCTGTTGAAACGTCTATAGTCAGCCACTGGAATGTTTGTCTGTCCACGGCTTCAAAGCAACCTTCAGAACAAGCGCCCATCTGCGGTTACCGCGGCTCGAACCATTACCTGTGGCAAGTGCTGCCTCCCGATGGCCAATCGATAACTCAAATACTCGTACGGTCGGTCAAATAAACCCTATCGTTTTGGGAGTTTACGAATTGCTCAATTTGACAGATTTTCTTGTCACAAAACACAATGTGCCGAAATTAAGCGCTTTCGGTCAAACGAAACAACTCCTTCGCTCTCTCAAGTCTGACTTGTTGTTGCTTTGGTGTGAGATCATGCGCCTTTTTGATCTTGTAAGACTGGACTTTGAAATCATTTTTCAGTATGCGGTGGATGATACGTTTAGATATTTTCAGTTCCTTCGCCATTTGATTGGCACTTCGTCGGAGACTTCGTTCAAGTCGCTTCTTCACTATTTGAACCATTTCACGCGACGTTGCAATCTTTTGATGACCACCTCCATGACGTTTCGCGATGCTAGATACCAGTATCATTGTAACGAGTGATAAACAAAAACTTTATTTACTTCAAGGAGCTCGATCTTACGAGTAATCGCTGGTTGTGATTTTCCAGCCAAATATAATGCAATCGCACTATTACGTTTGAAGTCCATTACTGGTTTTCTTTTTTCGCGTTCATTCTCGGCAAAATGCTTCCGCGCACTTGTAAGCCATACTCTGGACTGTCATTTAGCGAACTAATAGACAGCTTATGCCCGTGCATCAGCTGCGCGAGCATTTTGAAGTTGGTTACACTTCTTGGGCCGGACCCTGGGCATACACTACGAGCAGAAAGTACCGGGAGTGTTTAAATAAAACAAACGATATGGGCGATATAACTTTCATATTTAAATCCAGCATATGTATGTACTATATTTGGAATAAATTTCAGTCAGATATTTCAATTTTATTTTGTTTTTTTTTTCATTTCAATATACCAATATCTAATAATCGGTATGACTATTGAAAAATGTAGATATGGAAGATATGTAAGTTTGTACGAAAGGCTCGTCATACTGCCGGTTTTTGTTATTTTCCCCAATGCTGGGGTTTTTATGAATTTCGGGAATAGTTCATTGATTTAGATATTTATTATTTTGTAACTACTTAACTCGAAAAAATTGCACCTACATATATTAACTGCTTTCGGTTCATCAACACCTAGCAAGTAGTGAATAAAAGAAAAAAATGTACTCGTTTTACAAGGTGGCGCAAAATTACATACCCAGGTTTATAATCCCTTCAAATGGTGTCGTATGTCAGCAATATTTGACACTTGTGAACTAGATAACTGCAGTTCCTTTTCAATATTCAAAATCTTTTTTTGCTTTTTATTTAGTAAAAACTTATTCAAAAACCAAGATTCCCGATTAATTTTGCGCTATCCCATGTATGGTTTGGCTGCACTGCATTATTTCCACTTTGGCAAATTGCTAATGTAGAAGCGTCCCACCCGAAAGTATGCGAAACGGTTTGATTCCGTCGTTGGACAGTCAAACGACAAGCGTCCATCTCTTTATCACCTAACTCTCAAACTGTTATGTAATTCCAATGCGCCTAAAGTATGCAAGATATAATAAAAAAATATCCCTACTTATACTTGCAAACACTGACCTAAGCATATCGCCTGTGAGCTAAGGTGATATATAATATACAAAGTCGCTTAGTCATCGCTTAATTGTTGTTGCTTTCACACACAAACTCTTTGCTTGGCGAGCGATGGAATTTTCTAGCGAGCAACAACATACGTTTTTATTGAAAGCCAAAATTGGTAATGAATCAAAAAACAATAGTATTTGAGGGCGATACCATCAATAGCTTTTCGATATTTTGGCAACTCAATAGTCGCTAGCTCTCACTACAACTCGGAGCTCTTCAGACTTTACAAACGATAAATATTTAAAGCCGTCTATGCCCATCAATCTTGCGAAAATAGCTCCAAGGCTTTTGTCGTTTTTATTTTAAAAATAAAGCATTAGTTTGAACTGCATGCAAGAGACAGAATTGCGATGATCCGCTGATGAATTAATTTTACTATAATCTGGTAGATATCTTCATGGCATTCATTTTATGTATATGATATTCGGCTTATGTCCGCCGCGGGTATCCATACGATCAGTTTAATTTCTAGCTACGTTTTCCTATACAACTGGGGAATATTGCAATAAACAAATTACTAAGCCCGCTGTATGGCAAGTAGCGCCGCGTTTTTGGAACCAAATATCATTGAGGTTAGGTGATTAATTTTTGAAAACAAACAGTCAGTCATCATGGCTGGATAGCGCTCGTCATTCCCCGTAACGGTAGCCCCTTCATAAGGAAATAAGATGGAAGGGAATAAGATGCATGATACCGCCAGCGTGTAAACCGTATGCAAAATGGATGAAGTGCTTTATGAACTTTAAACTTATGATTACGAAGAACAAAATAATATTTTTAAATGAAGTTATATTAGTACTAAATAAAAATAAAAAAATAAATAATTGGCGCGTACACCCTTTTTGGATGTTTGGACGAGCTCCTCCTCGTATTTGTGGTGTGCGTCTTTGTGTTATTCCACAAATGGAGGCACATACAGTTTTAAGCCGACTCCGAACGGCAGATGGTTTTTTATGCGGAGATTTTTCATGGCGGAAAAATACGCGGAGGTATTCCATTGCCAGTCGGGGGACAACCCCTATTAGAAAACCTTTTTTCTATTATTTTGGTGTTTCATGCACGGTGGCTTCAAGCCTACGCACTTCCAAATGGTAGTCAAGATCCAACCCATTCAACTATGGCCGCCAAATAATCTTAGTGAACGAAAATGTCAACTAAGTTTGACATTCTCAGTAATCAAACCGGAGTTATCGATATCAATAACTATCATGTAGCTAAAAGAACACCCAGGTATTGTATATACCAGATGTGGGTATTATTTGATACAACAAAGCCATTAATGCATATTTTAGTAATTTGAAGAGTTGAATGATGCACAAAAGAAACCCGCCCGATTTCTGCAACACCAATGACTTTTAATATTGCCTTTTTGCTACGAAAGAGAATATTTGCGTATGTATTTTAATTGCTTCGTAAGGAATTACAAATCTCGAAAACACCGGGAGACCTGAAAGAAGCCCTACTACAGATGAGCAAGTGTGCGTAATTTACATGCTGCACTACATATAATCCTGTTTACAAAAATGTGTGAAAGTGCGTCCCCTTGTAATTAAGGTAATTACATTTGTGTGCATTAAATTGCTCGTTGCTGCCTAAGGGCACTGACACGCAGAGTCCTAATTGCCGAAGGAAAATTTTGCACTGTGACAATTAATTTGCATGTCATGTGTTGACTTTAATGCTTAAATACTAAATTAAAGACGGCCCATACATTCGGATATACACACATATATGCCTACATGTAATTGTATTTATGCATTAATATTCTCTGCCGGATTAGTTAAAGGGACTGAGTAAAAGCAAAACAGAAGCCAATTTAAATTCAACTCCACCTGGCGCTGCTTTTAGTCGCTTGCCTTCACATGAGCCATACTGCTATCTCGTACGAAATTGCACTAGACAACATACATTTTGTAAATATTACTTCGTTTTACATATATGTAAGTAAGTATGTAGGGCGGCCCATATAAAATTTGCTTTTTGAATCGGCTATAAAAAAAAATCTAATCAATATTTTTTCAAACTTTTTTTTTTATTTTGAAGACTGAACATTGTCATTTATGAATTAAAAATAATATCGTTCGAATAACTGCCACGCTTTACAGTAGGCCATTCGATCAACCTAATTTTGAAGCACATTTTCGATTCTTTGGGCTCCAATTTCATTAATGGCAACTTCGATTTCGTGTTTTAAAGCATCAATCGTCTCTGGATGGTTCGCATAGCATTTGTCCTTAACGGCTCCCCACAAAAAATAGTCCAACGGTCCTTTGGCAGAGTGACAAGTTGCACCGTCCTGTTGAAACCAAATGTCGTCCATGTCATCCTCTTCAAGTTTTGGAAACAACTCGTTGAGCATGTCACGGTAACGCTCGCCATTTACTGTAACCGTGGAAGAAGAAGAAGACTCACCACCTTGGAAATAGGTTTTCAATATTTCCCAATTTTGTTCAAGCGTATAGCGTCCCATTTCGTAAATGTCAAACCTTTAAGTAAATTATGAACACATTTGACAGGTCATTTTTGTTACCATTCTCAAAAAAATAGGTGGTTCAAAAAACAAACGCTATATGGCCCACCCTGTATTATGAACAAATTGTGTAAAAAAATGGTAGTTCGGTAAATCGCTTTCTGATAAAAATATTATTAAGAAGTAAGCGGTCCTAGGCGCATTTTAAAAAATTTTTTTAAAACCGAGTTTTTTTTTTTGTATTTTAAAAAATTATCGTATAATATAATTATAGAAGTTAGGCGTTGTTATTACCTAATTTTGTCTCATTTTAATACTTGGCTTCTTTTTAAAGAGTGACCAGATAGCAATGATGGTTTTTCGAAAGCTTTTGTATCAGCAGCTTTCAAAGTTACTATAGCATTCAAATATCCAAAATATTAAGTAGGGTTGCCTTTACAGCATGCATCGTTGCACGATTGCCGAGCGTAGCGAAATCAATCAAATTTTCTAGCTCAGTTGCAAAATACGCTACGCACATCCGGACTTTGTCCAAAACATCAACTTCCCGGACGAGGCCTATTTCTGGTAAACCTGTGCAATCAAGAAGCGCAACTAGCCTTAGTGGAACGTATCAATGCATCATCAAAGACGGACCGTTTGGCAAATTTTATAGCATAATGGCATTACCACAACTTAGTTCTCTTCAATTAAGAATGGAGACTTTATGTGGTCACATCTCGATAACGTTGATATACATATGCCAGCTCGGATTCTTACAAGACGGAGCTACAACCAAGTGTTTTATTGATTTTCGTGGCTTGGATAGGTCAAACTACACAAAGCAGTAGTCGTAGGCCGGCTAATAATTTCAGTTTCTTGCTTATTTTGTTACCTAGTGTAATTACTGCAAAATATGCCGTGGAGCACCATTTAGTAATTAAGGTTATTCAGTCATTGTTGATGCAAAAAGTTCATTGCAAGGGTTGTAAAAGTATTTAGCTTTAGCTTCATTTGTATGTGCAAAGCACATAGCGACAAATACACACACACACACACACAAAAGTGTTATTATATTCAGCGACAATTGTGCTTTATTTTCCCTGCAAATACACTGAAGGCATTGTGCCTAGAAGTTCATCAAAAGCAATATTTCAACTAGAATTTGGTGGCAGAGTAATGAGCTGATGTGCTGATATTAATAATTGCGTTGAAATGGTAACAAAACCAGTGTCTAACTTTGCATATATTTTTGGCGGTGTTCAACTTGTTTACTAATAATAGTTATAGTCATGCAAGGGGTGGTCAAAAAAGTTTGCGGAATGAAGGTGTTGGGACGGGAAGGGGCGATTTCTTCACTTAATCATACCTTGCAACTCGAATGAAGTATAATACAAAAAGAAATTTTCTTTGAAATTGGTCCATTAATATTTGAGATATCATTTGAGAAAGAGCAACTCAATAGGGAAGAAAACTGCAGCAAAAAATGAAAAAACTGTGCCAACTGACGATGAGTGTTAATGTGATCGTTATTATATAATATATATATATATTGTTACCAACTTCACACTGCTTGTATCTGTAAAACAGCTCATGACATCAACGTCAAAATTGTTCTAATGACAGTTCAATATATTGTTTATAAGCCATCAAAAGCATTTGCGTCTCAGTTTTGTTGAATTTTTTTTTTCTGTGATGGAATGCAAAAGTAATAGTGTGATTGCGTTATATTTGGCTGGAAAATCACAACCAGCCTTTGTTTGTGAGCTCAGTTACCTCAAAGTGAATAAAATACTTGTGTATCGCACTATAAAACGTTACAATGATACTGGTAGCATTGCAAAACACTATGAAGGTGGACCAAAAAAAACCGCAACAACGCCAGAAATGGTTCGGAAAGTGAAGGCTCGACTTGAACGAAATCCACGTCGAAGTGAAGTGGAAGAAAAATGGCCAAAGAACTGAAAATATCGCAAGACAGCATTCGACGCATATTGAAAAATGAGCTCAAGGTCAAGGCTTACAACTTCCAAAAAGCACACGATCTTTCACCCCAGCAAAAAAAAGTTCAGTGCGAAAGATCAAAGGAGTTGTTGCGCTCGCAAGTAATGGTTTGGGCCGCAGTGACCGCTGATGGACGCTCTCCAATTGTTTTTATCGAGACTGGTGTCAAAGTGAATGCGACTTATTATCGGGAAAATGTTTTAGAAGCTACTTTAGAGCCGTGAACACGCAAACATTTCGGTCGTAGACCATGGACGTTCAAACAGGACTCGGCACCGTCTCATAAAGCTCGTGTGAACCAAGAATGGTTAAAAATTGTGTTCCACACTTCATTTTGTCCACACAATGGTTTTCGAATTCGCCAGACGCAAATCCGATGGACTATTCCATCTGGTCCATTTTAGAGAGCAAAGTGAGGACTAAAACATATGCCAGTGTGGATGCGCTGAAAAAGCCATTATACGAGAATGAGACAAATACCTCGAGATCACATTCGTGCAGCACGCAACTCATTTTTTGACCGTTTGAAGGCTATAGTCAAGCCAAAACAAATGAACAATTTTGCCTTTGAAATCAATAAAAACTAATTTCACACAAAAAAGTTATGGTGTTTTGAATAGGTAACACTTCATATCGTTCACCCTGTATTATCCAAAGTATGTTTGCAATGTGGTGATGTTATCCTTAAATTTCTTCTATGGCTATAAAAAAAATATATTATATTTTTATTTTTTTATTTAATATTTACTCATACCACCAACGCTTTGAAAACTACCATTGAACTCGCATTTTAATAAATTTGTTATAAAATATTTACATATCGATATTATTTAATATCTTCTTTTAATTTCTCTGCGCAATGCCTAAAAAGTAGGTAATACTAGAAATAAAAACAAAAATAAATAAATATTTGTTTTCTTAAGACCAAAACAATGATTAATTACTTTCATTAAAATATATTTTTCTTAGTATTTTTCGTACCGCCAACGCTTCGAAAAACGATACCTTATGTTGTAGCATAAACAATAAAAACCTATTTTTATAGTGACTCTCAAAATTCTCCAATATTTAAAAAAAATTTGAAAATGAAAGCGACAAAACAAAATTATTTATTTAATTTTTTATTTTTGTTTCTTTAATTTAAATTTTTTTTTCGACCTAAATTTTTTTAAGCTAACACAAAAGGTATCATTTTCATTTAAATATTAAAAAAACAATTAGTACAAGTTATTAATATTGTTAGTCATATACAGATTTGAAGGGTTCCTGGAGAAAACGGAATATTTTTTCGGAGCCATCCTAACTCTTACCTATCTCAAATCCTTCATCTTAATTAACACAGTACAGCGTAAAAAATAGTGTTTTTTATAGCCATAGAAATTTTCAAAACATTCTAGAAAAGAACAAAACGAAAACAAAAATAAAAATTAGGAAACTAATCAGCAATGAGGATACACCACAGAGCAATACACAAAGTTTTTATTTATTTTTGAATTGCGGTTTTTGCTTTTCACCTTAAATTTAAATTTGTTGGCCCACTTGTCTGAGTGCTTTCATCCATCTGGCATCTAGAAACCACATGTATTTTTAATGTTGCTTGCTTTCAACTGGTAAGTCACTAGTAGCTCACTAGCTATGCCGCAAATATGTCTGTTGAAAGCACGGTGTTGCTGTGAAAAATATACCAAAAAACGTTCGACTTACTTTGCTTTGAATTTCTTTACCGCTGAGCAAATAAGAGCAGAGTCATAAATCTCAGCGAATGTATACAAATTACGCTTTTTATTAAGTTTCAAATGAAATTCTTTTATTTTCATTTATTACTGCAAAAACTAAGTCACTACACGCAACTACATATATTTTCCCCTTTCACATGTTATTAACACTTCAATTATTCGAGACGCACACCCACACACACGCGCGTGTGGTCGTCGGCACTTCGCACAAATACAATAATTCAATTTCCGTTCGTTTCGAGTGCCGCCAAGTGACTGAAGTGTGTTCTCAAAAAAAATTCAAACCAGCTGTTTCCTTTCGTTTTCTTTCCCATGGAATTGTTTGTGCCAATTGGCATGTAAACAAGGCATGCGCAGTGTAGCTACCGTTAGTGTTTGTTCCTTTGATTTTTTCTTTTTTGTTTTTCTCTTGTTGAGAATTTCATTTACGTGAGACTTTCTCACCGGATGTGGGTGGCGGCGCACTCCAACCAGTGATTTGTAAACATCTGAGATTTAGTGTTTAAAGGAAAATTGGTCATACAGGGTGCTCCCTGTAGTTTCAGGAAAAAAGTAATATGTGCTTTATTTTCAGCAATATTTATAAAAATTATGCTTTTTTTTGCTCTTACAAAGTTACATTTTCTTCAAAGTAACATTTCTTCCATGCTCACCAATTCCACCTGCTATTTTTAATTTACGCAGAGCATAAATTCATAAATTTCGTAAAAAATCGATTATAATCGGAATTAATATTTTGTTTAGTTATTCCATCTAAATGTTGACCATTACCGCGGATACACTTTTGGAATCTGGCTTCCGTATTCCATGCCACTCGCTGGGGAAGTGATGTCGAGATGCCATTAACCTCGCGAAGGATATTTTTTAAGGTCTGGTACAGGCACTGAGTTTGTTTGATACACTTTACTTTTGAAGTACCCTCATAGAAAAAAATCAATAGGGAGGTATAAGTTGGCATTACCTGGGAGTCCAGGATATGTCACCGAAACGGCTTATTATTTGTTAGGGAAGAAATCACACAGTATCGGCATTGGCTCTTTGGTCGTGTCTGGCGTGTCGTCACCTTGCTGAAACCATGTGTTTGTACTCAAAGAAGGTTATTTCCTCATTATTTCCTACTATGCTTACCCTGGACAATTTTCAAAAAAATATGGTCCAATTATTCCACCGTTTGACAATGCATACCAACTTGTCACTTTAGGACTGTGATATGGCTGTTAATGTTTTAATAGAGGATTCTGTCCTTTAAGTGACCAAAAACGGCAGTTTTGCATATTTACACAATCATTGAAATAAAAATGGGCTTCATCACTCCAAAAGACAATACAAAATCACGCGTCTCGCAGAAGTTTTAAAGTAAATTGTAAGAGAAAAAAATGAGGGCAAAGTTGGTTTCGAAATGAGCTTGGCCTCCATAGAAAAACTCTGACAAGGGACTGATAACGGTAGTGATAGTAATGCTGCACGAAAATTTTTTAAAAACTATAAATCTTCAGCGAATATTACCAGTACTGACGAAGAGTTGATAAATCGGTTTTATATAATATTACAAACGATGCCATCCGGAGTCGCAATAAATGTTACCGAATTCAATCAATACGTAATGGATACTGCTCAAGTGCAATATTTGTAAATAAATATACAATAATTAGAATTATATGTCATCCTCGCCGCATAAAAGCCTTATTCACGGTGAAAGTGTAATAAGACATTCGGCCAATAGTCTGAGGAAGCACAAGAAGCGCAAAATGAAGATTACAGACTATACCGATTACATTATACTGGGAAGAGTTAATGTTCAACAACAAACATTCATTATTATTCACATCAGATCCATATACTTTAAGACTTGGGGCATCAATCGTCACTTTAGAAAAGGAATTGCCTGATGATGCCTAAATGATCTTGGATCTGCCTGGAAATAAAACACAATAAATAATATAACAATAAAAAAATCAAAGATTGTCTTTATAAATACTCAGTATTTCATAGCTTTCTTTATTTATTTGTCATTTTCGTCTTTACTCTTTTCAAAACTGTTTTATAATAAAGCTTAATATTAATCTCATTTCCTTACAAAGTTCACATATTCAATAACATACTTAAAAATGTTCAAGGTATTATTGCTTAAGATAACAGATCTATATATTTTTAAGGCAGTGAGCCTATTTCCGTCCCAATGTGCAGCAATTGAAGAGAAACTTTAAATTTTAAACCTAATTTTGCTATAAAAACTCTGCATGTAAGATTTATTTAATACATCGATTTTTAAAAACGCGATCTGATTTTTATATAAAAGAAAGAAAACTATATAATCCAACTTCCAAATCGAATTAAACTGGTAATATAAAATTACAGTTTCAGCGCAACCAATCCAGATTTGTTAGGGTCAAGTCATATGCGCGAAAAATGCATTACAAATTTCCAGTACGGCACCTGTTAGACTAAAATTGGTAGTCACCAAATTTAAAGTAGAAGCTCTAAAACACACTTCCCATTTAATATTTACATTTAAGCTAAACAAAAAATTAAAATAAAAATCGGTGTTTGATGTGCTCGGCATGGGAGATACATATGCGTAAAAATAAGCCGCTTACAGCCATTCAAAAGGTGTTTACTTATATTATAACAATATTATCAATATAACAACAAAATTTCGGTATCGCATATTCATCGGTGTAAGGTCCTAAGTTTCACCTAGGAACCACGGGAAAATCTGAACTATATTGATCCTATGCCGTCATATTCTGCTCGTCTCATGCTTTTAAGTCTCAAGTCTTTAGAAAGTCGTAGGCCTGTACTTGTCTATCTTTTACTCATAATATTGTATTATTACTGGAGTAATTGACTGTGCCTACTTGTTGGAAAAAATTCGATGTAATGTTCCCCAGTGATCTCTTAGGAACTTCTACACTTTTTATGGGGGAAACTTTAAAACTAAGTATACCAGTAATGCTCCCATTACTCGTACTTTACGGGAATTAAATTCCGTTTATAATGATGTTGTTCTCGATTTTTTGCTTTCAAGAGTAGCGTTTTTAAATCTCCTGAATTCTATATTATATTGTAGTTGTTTTTAAATACATGTACAATATATCTGTAGTTTAGTCTCAGCAACTTTTGTATCATAGTCTGTAAGGATTGTAATTCATAGACTTAAATAAATAAAAATGAATAAGATATACTTATATACGTCGGGTGTTTTTTTTTAAGAACTTGAGAACTTAAAATGATAATATAAGCTAGATATATTGATAGAAGGAATTTGCTTTTATTATAGACTGGTGGATAATTTCATGGCATTTGTTTTCTGAATATGATGTCCACCGCAGCTACGAGTTACATGATCTATTCGCTCACCCCAATAAATTGATTATTGAGTACAAGAAGTTGCGCCGCCTTGTTGGACCCAAACGCCGTCGATATTTAGCTGATTAATTTTTGAAAACAAAAAGTCAGTCAGCACGGCAGCTCCTTCCTCATTTCAAAGGAAATAAAATCGACAATGCCGCCTACGTATAAACAGCACAGATTTATTTATTTATTTTTATTTTTTTTTTTTCAATGTAAATTTCCACAATTTGGTTGTTGCTCTGGCGTTAAACAATTCATGATGACTTGCCAAGCCTTACTAAACTGAAATGTCAACACAGTTTACTATTCTCAGCTATCAAATTATAGTTGTCGATATCGATATTTCGCATGCAACTAAAAAACTCCCTATATATACAGGGTGGGCTATATAGCGTTTGCTTTTTGAACCACCTATTTTTTTGAGAATGGTAACACGATATCAATTGGCCGCCTCGGAGCTGTGATTTAAGCCCGTTGGACTATTTTTTATGGGGAGCCGTTAAGGACAAATGCTATGCGAACCATCCAGAGACGATTGATGCTTTAAAACACGAAATCGGAGTTGCCATTCATGAAACTGGAGCCCAAGCACGAAAATGTGCTTAAAAATTGGGTTGATCGAATGGCCTACTGTAAAGCCAGTCGTGGCAGTCATTTGAACAATATTATTTTTTATTCATAAACGACAATGTTCGATCTTTAAAATAAAAAAGAAATGTTCGAAAAAATATTGATTAGTTTTTTTTTTTTTTATAGCCGATTCAAAAAGCAAATTTTACATGGTCCACACTATATTTATCGGTGCGCTTTTTATCACATTTTTAATATTTTTTGAGGTTAGTTTTTAAGTGCCATCTGAATAGCACCTTTAACCGTTTTCGAACTTAGATTTGTATGGAAGTTATGCTTTAAAGTGAAAAGGATATACCAATTTTTCGCTCAAAAGCCGCACTTACGAAAACAACACATCGCCAATTACTACTTTTTCCAAAAATTGTATGGAGCTGAACCGCTGTAGCGTTGCTAATTATTTTATCTTAACTGTACATACATAGTCACAGGCATACGTATGTTGAGCTTATCAACACTTTCGAAATATATAGGCAAAGTTTTTTGGTGTGTATGTGAATGCTGATACCCATACAAACATACCTACTCGTGTTGGTAGACCGAAGTGCCTCAAAAGAATTTATCTTAAACTCCTATAAATATTAAGTGTAATCCTTTCACAAAACCACAAATGATAAGGTGAGAACTTGGTGGTTAATAAATTGTGTAGTAGCAGCTGAAAGCGAATGCCAAATAAATGATGAGCTGCAAAGATGTTAAGACTTTGCACTACAAACCGAGCTTGCATAGTTTATTTGATGAAGAAAGATAAACTCAGTTCACCAGGGAATGTTAATACAGGTGTGCTTCGTAGGTTGATATCCCACGTGTGTGCTTTTGTGGTTTTCACACCACAAAAAGTTGTTTAATTAAGTCAAATACCGCCACAAATACAGCACCTGAGTCTAGGCAATTGAGTAAGTACACACGTACATATGAGTACATACATATGTAGATATGTATTCATATCTATAATGCGGAGTTGGGTAGAAAACATTATGGGTTTTTAAGTTATAATACTTTTTGTAGAACATTGTGTGAGGTAGGTATAAAGTTTTTCAGAGCTTAAGAGGGATGTAGTGTAATCAAAAGTGAGCTAAAATTAGTGCAGAGCAAATCCGATTTAATTTTACTGATGCAGGCAAAACAGAGGTATATAAGCTAGTGAAATCCAACTGAGGGAGCAGGCCAGTTAACTACGGGCATATGGCAAGCTGGGTATATTCGAAAGAATTCAAACTTATGAAACCAAAACCTAACATTAACACAATTTATTGAATGTGAAAAGTGGGGGGCAGGTCGACATACAACAAAATTTGGTAATTTTGGTATAGAAAGAGTATTCAGTCTTCTTTTTCTTGGCTTGGTTAGGCCTGAAAGTATCACTAACTTTATTGACAGTTACATTGCGTTGTACAAGTAAAGGGTATTTCTAAAGACGCGTCTAGATGTCGTTCCAAAATAATACATGTAAAAATTTAGATTCTTTCAGGTTAAACTATTTTTATTTAACACACGGCTCTTAAGAATTATACGTGCAAAATAGCATCACTTAAATGTCCGTCTACCATCCAGCATACTAGAATTAACATCTTGAAGGACTCGCTAACACATTATCGCATTGAGTTCAGCAATCTCGATCCGAATGTTCTATTTCAGCTCTGGAATTGGAAAGAATCAGTTCATGAAATTTCTGCGTTGAAAATAATCTATTCTAATCAATTCTTATTTTACTTGAATTTTGTAAGCATGAAAATGCAAGGCCGTATGAAAATTTCGCTTAATATGATAGTCGACCCATGAAAACCTAATTGTTGAGAATGTCGAGATGTCGATGTTGAAGGTTGATCATAAGCACTATGCGCTACAGCAGCATTTTTCTGAGCAGCACGTCCAGTTGTTAGACTACCAGCCTTTTTCCTATCCTCAAAAGAATCATTCTCTTCACATTTTTTTAACAACCTTCGATTTTTCAACTCACTTGGAAGATTATTTCAATAATTTTAATAATGAGTTTCAGTAGTTTTAACGCATTGTTCTATCGTGACAAATGTCAAAGGTGACATAGAAAACCGGTACCATCTACGAGTTATTCACTATTGATGTCTAGGCGTCATTTTTGAAAGACTCCTTTATGTTTGTCGACAGCTGGTGTTGCTTTCAGCTCTGCTGCGGGGCATGCAACAGTGGTCGGCTCTCGCCTGGCAAGTCACCCAATTTTGTTTCTGACATGGAAAAATGATTCACTGAAACCATTTGTGGTGCGGCAAATTCAATATGAATGGCTTTAAAAGCGGTTAACAACTGAGAATAGCACCCCTTTTTCCTGATTTACTTACAAAATAGTTACAAGTGATCTAAGAATGTGATATGACGTGATATCTGTGAGTGGCTGTACACAAACGGGATTTTTTCCGATTTTTTTATATAAAATCCTCTCAATAATCTAAAAAAATTAATATGAACCAACAAAAAACACCGTATTTTGATGAACGCATTATAAACACAAATCACAATGGATCAAATAAAAGGGTGTCTTTATTTAAAATAAAATTACTAGGTAGTCCAAAATAAATCATTAGTTTAGATTTTAACTGACTTTTTTACTAAATATAAAAAAAAAATTATTTTGGCTATTTAAGCGCCACATTGCTTAGATATCTACTTTTGTATTGGAGCTGTCTAGTTCACAACTAAATGGCAAATATGATGTGATATGAGTGATTAGTTTTACGCCACCTTGTATATTACACGTACTCGTAACTATTTTATCAATAGAGCTACAGTGCCAAAAATTTATTTGGATATTTTATGAAAACAAATTTTGAACTATAATTGGCGATTACTCTTGAACCATAACTGGCGTGTTTGGCCGAGCTCCAATCTTACGTATTGATCTTTTTCCACAAATAGAGGTACCTACAGTACCAAGTCCAAACCGCCAATCGTTTTTTATGAGCACCTTTTTCATGACCGAAATACTCTTTGAGGCTAGCCATTGCCTGCCGAGGGACGGAAAAAAATATATTCTATCACTTGGTGTTTCATGCGGAGATTCGAACTTGCGCGGTCCGCTCGGCTACGGCGGCCGATTCATTATAATAACTCAACAAAATATTTGAGACTTTACCAAGTTTTCGCAAAGGCACTTAAAAAAATTATTTACAAAATAAGTAAGACTGGCGAGAGTGAAAATTTGTAACAAAGGAAACTCGAGTTTGGATGGTTATAACTTCTAAAAAACGGCCAAGTGTATGCTAAATTAATAATTTAAACTATGGTTGATCAAAAAAATTTAACCGCAAATTATAATTTAAGTGTCATTGTCTAAAGGGTGGAATGATTCCAACTCTGGATGAAAGAACTAGCGCGTATAGTAAAACCTCAAAATTGTTTTGCATTCTTTGGTCAAATTTTTTGGTATGTCCGTTTCAAATTTGCAATGTTTTACCTAAGCGGTTTTAGAATAAATGACAAAAAGTGGGATTACTGCATGACTGGCACGTTTCCATTTTACTTGTTCAACAAAATGATTATGTTCTATCCAAAAACCTAAGTGAGGTTACTTGTTTACACAATTGCAGCTAGAGTTACATACAATTATGAATAATATACCTGTATCAAATAAAGCGTATTAAATTTTCACATGTATTTCAAGTGGAATTTTTTTTCTTTTTATTTTATGTGGAACTAATGAACTAGAATATTCTACCAAATTATTCTTCGTAAAATTTTACTATATGCACCTTAACAATATATCTTTATCCGATATATATTTCAACTCTTTTTTTCAGTTATTCTCACAACGCTTACGCAAAATATTGCCAATTTATAAAGACCGTTGCAAAGAAATTTCACCAAAGAATACAAAACGATTTTAAGGTGTTACTATATTGATCTAGGTCTCCCCTAAAAATGTTATTGCACAGTGTCACCAAATAGAATGTAATTGATTTGTGGAATACTAGGTGTGCAAAGATAATGGCGCCATCAGTTTCTAAAAAGCAGTTAGTATCCGTGAAACATATTCGTTAAACATATAAATTAAAATATTTTGCCTTCTTTCCTATGATGCTTCCAAGCATTCCAATTGTGTAATAAGAGTTATTCTCTAGTTGTAGGCATCGAGTAAACCTCAATACAGTGTTTCAAGCTTATAAATATCGGGTCAACTGCTGAAGTAACCAGTATTGCGGGCACCCGGTGGTCTAGAAATTTCAAAAAATGTTTTTTTTATTTTTTCGATATTTCGAAAGCATAGTATCTTAAAAATATACTGTGAAATTTTCATGCAGAAATTCCCAATATTATAGTTTCTACAGCCCATTAACTAGGTAAAGAGTGGTCCGCGCGCTCCTGAACCTCAAATATTAAGCTCATTTCGAAATGACTTTTTTCGGCCTGGTGTTGTCAAAAGAAAAAAAACTACTCAACCGAATCGTCTGAAATTGTAATATGTTGTTCACAACTTCAATGGCTATCGCCCGTTGGTTGGTTGGTTAAAGTGGTGATTCTTCCAGAATCCAACTAGCGCTTCCGCACCATTTTGTTGCCACATCCTCGCTACCAGCTTGTTTAACGGTTATTTACAGCATTAAGAACCTTATTAGGTTGATGACGTCTAAGCCAGACGGTTGTTCAAGAATCTCGAACAGCGGTCGGCCCAGAGTTAACATTCTGTCCTTCCATAGGGCAAGGCATTCACAGCGGAAATGGAAGATTGTCTCCTTTTTCTCCGGTTGTTTACAACTGTGACAGTATGTGTTGTGAGGGATATCCATTTTGCCTGCTTGTTCTCCGATAGACCAAAAGCCAGTTATGACTGCCGTTTGTCTCCAGGTGTCCCGTCGTTTCAGGTTTATCAATGTCGACGATTGCTTGAGGTTGTAGGTGGGCCATAACGTTCTGCTGATTTTGCATTTCGTCTGGTCTCTGGATTTTAGGGAAATTGCATTATTGACTGCACCTAATGGTGTGAATACCGGTACTGCAAGAACGTTATTCATGGCAGATCCCACTCTTGTCAGTTCATCGGTTTTTTCATTACCTTCCATGTTCCGGTGTCCCGGGACCCAAATTAAGGTTACTTTATGGTTTTCACTCAAGGTGTTGAGGCTATTCCTGCTTTGCTCCACCACTTTAGTGGTTGTTGTAGCCGAGTCCAGTGCCTGATTGCAGCTTGGCTATCCAAAAGAATAGCGATATTGTCCTTAAAAGAGAAATCCGTGATTAGTAGCCTACAAGCTTCCCCAATTGCCAGTACTTCCACCTGGAATACGCTACTGGTATTAGGGCGACGCACAGATTTTTCAATTCCAAGTCTATGAGAATATACATATGTATACCAGCTCCAACACTATAATACATTTTACTGTAATCTGTATAGACTGTAGTGTCGAAGTTGTTTAGAGAGAATCCCTTATTCCATTCTTCCTTAGATGGAAAATTCTTATTGAAAGTTACCATAGGGACGATGTATCAGTCCTCACCGAGGTTAACTGAGTTTGTCGCAATAATAGACTAGCATGACCATATGTTTTTTCTCTCCAGCGAACCGCTTCATTTAACCTAAATGCACTCATGGTTTCTGTCTTCTTAATATGTTGGTCTATTGGAATAACGTGTGTCAGTGCATTGAGATCCTCTCTAGGACATGATCTGATTGCACCGACCGTTATTGCACAGTCTGATCTTTGTATTCTGCCGAGTAATTTGGTATTGTACTCTCTCCCTAGAGCTTTACACGAATCATACGATAAAATAGGTCGTATAACCGTCTTATACAGCCATAATGTATGCTTAGGTTGAAGACCCCATCTTCTTCCAGGCATATAAAGCAATTTCTGCCTTCCTTACCCGTTCTTCAACATTTAATTTTCTGCTTAGTTTGGAGTCCAGAATTACCCCTAAGTATTTTGCACTGGGTGATAGTGAGAGAGTTGGTCCGTTAATATTTGGTAGGGCAAAAGTTGGTACCTTATATCTGGTGGTGAAAAGCATAAGTTACCCATATTAGCTTTGATGATCGTGGTTTCTAGCATAGAAATTACCCAATTACTGATGCAATTGTCCACCCCTAAGACTATCAACGCCCGTGGCATCTGTACTAACATTGTTAAAGGCGCCTTCTATATCCAAGAATGCCGCCATGGTAATGTTTGTTCTCTAGAGAGCCCTCTATTGTTCGGATTACTTCGTGAAGCGCTGTCTCCGTATATTTGCCTTTAATGTACTCATGTTGTGCAGTTGATATAGCAGAGCTCTCCAAAGAGCTTCTGAGATATATATCCAAAAGTCTTTCAAAGGTTTTTAGCAGGAAAGACGAAAGACTGATTGACCTATATCAGTACGGCTGACGCCCGTACTAGAATCATATTATCATATCATTAAAACTGAAAAACAAAAACCGATTTTCAGAGTGTCAAATTCAAAAACTTTTAAATGATGAGTAGCATAGAAGTGCCAGTCGGTCTTTAAACCAACTCACTTACACCGTTGCCGATCCATTGTGATACCACACTAGCAGTTTACTTACGTTAAACTATTATTAAATCCTTAAGGTCATCAGTATCATTCAAGTACGATAAGCCAAAGTATTTTGGTAGACCGAGCAGCAGGGTTACCTGCGTTCTGTTTGCCAAACAAGTCTAGGGGAGGTAAAAAGAAAAGAGAACTCAGAGCATCAGAGGGTGTGGTTCAAAGTGCCATGCGTTGAACTTTCTGGAGCTTGTTTCTAATTGTAGTCTTATCGAGCGCCGTCCACCAGACCATAATTCCGTAAAAGGAAGACAAGGATAGCGGTCCTACACAGCCAGTGAGTGTTGTTCGGAGAAAGGTCGTACGTGAAATAACCGTTTTTCATTTATATAGAGCGACAGTATCTTGCCTTACTCGGTTGCCAACGTTCATGTTCCAATTTAGTTTCTTGTCTAGAATTATACCTGGCGCTATCTCCTACTCCTAGCCTTACACCATTTTATATTGGAATGGAATATTTAGAGTCCATCTAGATAACTTTCTTAAAACGATCTGCATTAGATCATTTAATGTTGAAAAATATTTGAAATATGAGTAGCATAAGCCAAGCTTTTTGTTTTTTTATCAGGCTTGGCTGAATATGTTGATGTGTACAAAAACCTTCTTGGTATTTTGAATTTCCCTAGTAATGTGTGTAAGATAGGCAAAATAATATTCTTACAAGCATAAGCGTCTGCTTATTTGGGGAAACCAGTCAGTCTATAAGTCTATATTTCTTTCGGCACATTTTACTATTAACCTTTTCATTCCTCTCTGTCCGTTTGCTCGTTCCTCTCCGTTCATGTCTAAATATGATTGCCCAAAATCAACTTGAATATTTATTTGGCCGCGCCTTAAATAACTTAAAATCTATTTTACATATAAACCTATCGTGTTTTCATATTAAAAAAGATCCGAAAAAGGTACAATTGTGCCTACCTTTCCAGCATGGATCCAGGCTTTTAATTTGAATATCTTTTGAAGCCTTCGTTAGATAGAGGCTAGGGTTTGGAAAATTAAGTGGAAAGAATGCACTGCCATCAAGAGAATGAAGCATCTCTCACAAATAAATAACACTAACAATAATTATTGGGATACAAATTTTTGGAGATACATAATATGCAAATCTAATATCTGTATGTATTCACAAGTATTTTATGACTTTTAGAACAAGTCAATTTTTTACATTTAATTTCTAATGATTACCTCCCGCACTTATCAAAAGTATTTTACGTTATTATTTCAAAGCCTATCGCGCATCTAGAATTCATGATTAGCTAAGCGTTTTCCCTCAACGCAGTCTGAAAAACGAAGCCACACAGCAATCAAGCCACAAAGTAATCAACCAACTTTTATGCGCCAAAATAGAAACAATGCAGTGAAAAGACAAACTAACACTGAAAACTTTACAAAAACATGCAAAATACAACTTTCCCAATTGAACTCAACTGGTGGGGGCAAGTTTTACTGGCTACTAGTAAATTTTTCACATTTACATACACATACATACATGTATAAACATATACATGCATATTTGGTATGTATCATGGCTTAGGCTTGCCCACAACACTTACTCAGAAATTTCCGACCTATGCCTTTTATTTGCTTGCCACAACATTGCACTTCTTGTGGCATAGAGGCACTACTGGTGCAATATTGAAACACCCTACAGGGAGAACTCTCACTGGTGAGGTAATTTTTAGGGTAGTGTTTTTGATTTTGATGCAGTCAGATTGGGACTAGAGTGTGGCTAGTTCAGAAAAAATGGAATGAAAGTTATTTTCACAATTTACTTTACAAAAAAAGTTCTATAATTAGTTTGGTGCCTGCTTTTTTTATGAATAATTAACATTAAACCGCATAAACATGACAGATACTTCAAATTCACATATGTTGTGCAAATTTTCTTTAGAAAAAAGCATATATAGAGCTCTTAAATATTATTCATTTATTTTGCTCAGCAACAGTGCAGTGATCCCAGCAGTTGAGAAAGCCTGTCCAAACAATTAAAGTTAAGCAAAGATGCAACGGTTGCATTTGGCTCTCTGCAAACAATTTGGAACGCATCACACATATAACAGCGCACAAAACTTCGAACGTGGAATGCGAGGACAGGTGATAAAAGCTCACTACAAGTCTTTGTAAACAGATGCCTACGAAAAATCCTCAAAATATTATGGTCAAATATTATATCGAATGCTAACTTATAGGCCAGAACAAAGCAGGAGCCAATGCTATAAGAGATCCGAAAGAGAAGATGGAGCTGGGTTGGTCATGTTCTATGCAGGGTAAATGGCGACGTAACAAGAGCCGCCATTGGTTGGAACAGCCAAGAAAGCTGCAGACAAAGAAAGCCACCTGGAGACCACACTGAATTCAGAAACCCGCGCCATTCGCCACAGCTAGAATGAAGTTAAGAGATTGACGCAAAACAGACCCGAATGGAAGAAATTCGTTGTGGGCCTAGCAATACTTGTTCAAGTAAAATTTTTGTTTAAAGAAACAACCAATGAAATGCAATTATTTTTAATAAAATATTAATTTTCCGTAGTATTTTTAATATGGAATTTTTAAAAGATTATTGTTTGTTCGTTGTGTTTTTTTTTTTTGTTTTTGTAAAACAGATATTTGAAGGGACTAATAATTAAATTCAGATGCTGGAAATGTAATTCAGATCCTTATTTTCATGGATCTTATTATTCAGAATTGCGTATAGAATACTTCAGGCACCTTAACAAAATCGAAATGAAATTTTGCATGACATTTGATTAAGTAATAATTTTACAACATTTTTTATTAAAATTACCGTACTTTCAATTAACCCTCCGTTAGACACCTTTTTCTTCAAACTTTCGGTTAGGCACCCGGATCCAGCCAGACCCCTATGTATGATATTTACATGCATTTGTATGGGAATATGTGGCAAATGCGTACCATTTATAATTAATTTGTAAATATTCCAAGTTTATATTTTTAATTTCTTACATTTTTCAAGCGGTTTTGACATGCATTGAGGCTACCTAAAGGAGCAAAAATAATCGCTGAAAATATGTTGGTTTGTGAAAAAAGGATATTTTTTGTTTTGTTCTTTATCTTAAGGCATTTTGAAAAAGGTTGAAGAATAAGAGTTGATTACAATGAAATTTATAGTAAAATATGAAATGATTTTAATTTAAAGATTCGGTGGAAGACAAGCAAAATATGCAGAAGAGATTTTTGAGTGCTGTAGACATACTAAATTCTACCATAAAAAAAAAAAAATAAAAAATAAATAAATTCTACCATAAAATACAATTAAAACGAGTTTTTCGAGGAAGCTACTCACCTCCTTGGTGGCAGAAGCGACAATCTCCCTTCGCTGTGAGTGTATTGACTCCGGTTGGTTGGTTAACTGCAATAACGTTTTGGTTAATTAAAAAATTATTCTATAGCGCAACAAGTAGTGAATTGAGAAATAATGGCTGGATTATTCATACGATTTTCAATCTTTGCAAGGACCAATGTGTTCGATAAAGTTGTCAAACAATTTCGTCTCGCATCACTTTTTCTGAGCCTTCCTTGCTAATGCAGAACGTTGTTAATGCCATGACATCCACCATTAAATTAGTTAGGGTGCCCACCAAATGGACATTCAATAGGTTCTGGGAACGAAACCCTTTGTAGATCTGACACACCTAATGATAGAAAATGTTTTTTTTCTAATAGCGGCCACCCCTCGGCAGGTGATGCCAAACCTACGCGTGTATTCCTGCCATCAAAAAACTCCTCTTAAAAAATATCTGCCAGTTGCAGGTGGCTTAAAACTGTAAGTATCTCAAATTGTATGTACATGAATTTATTTTTTAAATTATTGTATATTCAAATACTGCACTAATTTAGTCAAAACAAAAAACGCAAATTTAATATGATTTTACTACTATCCCAACACTAAGTACAATACATTAAATCGTGTTTGATATAGTTTGATTAGATGTTAACAAAACAAATGCATTCTCTTTGGAAATTCGGTTTGCGCACTCTAATTAAAGTGCCACCCCCATTTTTTAAACTCTTTATACCAAGAAGAAATTTCGGTCAAGTTTATGGAAAAACCTTCTGGAACAAAAATTTTTCTGGATGATTATTCTACCGGTAACCGTAATATTTTAATTTTTTTACATATGTAAAATTTTAAGAAGTTAGGTTGGGTTAATTGTTGCCCATGCAAGGGCCCACTTGGACAAAAAATTAAATTTATTTTTATGGAAGAGGGGAAAACACAGGAGAAAGAACAGAACTAAGGTAAAATAAGGGCACACGAGAAGAGGATGACGACTAGAGCATAGGTAATTGCATTTGCCTTAATCGATTCATGCTACTGATGAAATTCTCCAGGTGTGTGATACCTACTACGGCCCCAGGTGTATCAAAAAAGTGAGAGCGAATGTGTCTGATTCTTAGCCCAGCGAGAGCACAGTTAGTTGTGCAGAAAATGTTGAGATGATTCCATCTCATTTTCCAGACAGCTGAATAGCGGATAATGCTTAAACATTAGTAATTCACCTAAAATATTTCTAGATTTTCCTGCAGGGTACAAATGTACCAACGCTATAGCTTACACATGCACATTTTGAAATTTAAAAATCTATGAAGTCCGCTGTGTATTCGCTCGAGCCGAGAAGCTTAGAAAATTGCTACTACGTTATTCATGGAGTTTATTAAAAATTTACCAAACATGCCGGTGATTGCATGCCACAACACATGAAACTTATACGAGCTAGAAATACACAAGCAAATAAATAGGAATATTTTAAGGTGTAAAAGTAAATAAATCCCTATGTGTCTAGTACAGTTGCCTCTTGAATAAATGGACTAATCCTAGCAAGTGTTGTTTACTTAATGTATTTATTCATTTAAGTGAGATAAAACTTAGATACAAAAATAGATATATCAACGCTGCACATGGCACATATAAATTTTCACTCATTGTTTATTCAATATCAGTCTAACGCATACTTTACTTCGATAAAACACTGCATGAAATATCATAGCATAGAGACCTATTGATAAGTCATGATAACTTATTTATTACTCGTTTAATTTCATAATTTTTTGATTGAAATAGAGTGTTTGTGATAATGCCGAACTTATCGTTGCCTTGCGCTGAAGCAGTTTCAAGGAAGATGTTAAGACAAGATTCGGTTACATTCACGGCAGAAGGCCTAAAATACCGGAGTACATTGAATAAATACTTCCATGGGCTAAGGCAAATTCAGAACGGAATTGAGTTAAGGGGGGGTAAGGGATAAAAATCGATTTTTTTTTTTGCATTTTATTGTAGTAAAACATTTCAAAAATACCGTGCTAAAATTTTAAGTCAATCCGGGCAAAACTTTTTAAGTTATAGAGCATAAAGCCGAGCCGCCTCAAACATCTGCCGAGACGCAAACTTTAAACGCGGTTTTCTCGAACCTTTTTTTTTTAAGTGCGTAGTCATTGGCATTTGAAAACTACTTAACCGATCCTTTTGAGATTTTGCACACATATTTTACATATAAAAACCCTCCCCCCAACGTTTTTTTTTCGCCATTTTTTTTTATATTAAGGGTGTTCTACACCTACAAAATGGCGGCATTTTTTCGTCAAAAATCACTTTTTACTTCAAACGACTACCAAATGGCTGAAAATGAAAATAAATCGTCAAAATAAACGTTGGGGGGAAGTTTAACTCATACTTTAACTAAATTACTCGATTTTTTTGATTTCAGATGATTCTACGCTGAGATATGCTGACTACTGCAAAATGTATTTTTGAAAAGATGTCTACGTAAATGTGCTCTCATTCGCTCATTTTGCAATATTTTTACATGAAAATTTTATCAAATATTCTTGAAATGTTACTTTTTTAATATGCAACAACTTTTAATAAACCGACTTGAACCGTTTCGCTACAATAAATTCATGAAAAAAGTGTTTTTTTTAGCGTTTATCAAAAACGGAGCTCCCAGCCCTACTTAGATTCGCCAAAAGCGCTGACATCCTACATGATGTCTACTTCAGGTATTCATAGAGGTCCGTCTCCATCTAGTATCGCTAGGGACCAAAAGGTCTATGCGTGGCTTATTGCCAACCAGGCTAACCTAACCTAACCTGGCAATGTGTGACTTGACGTTGTCATGCAGCAAAATCAGTTGGTTATGTCTACGTCCCATTGCGGCCGCTTTCCATTGAGAGCTCGCTTCAGGCACATTATCCGCAGTGCTGGTTTCAGATGGTTTAAGGAGTTTATAATGGATGACTTCCTTCTGATCCCACCAGTTGCACAACATAACCTTTGAAGCATCAATATTTTTTCGCTGTCGATCACCTGGCAGGCTCCAACATTTTTGACGCTTAGGGTTATCATAATAGATGCATTTTTCATCGCCAGTGACGATACGGTGCAGAAAACCTTTTCATTTTCGCCGTTCGAGAAGCATCTCACATGTCACCAAACGTCTCTCGATATTCCTCTCCTTCAATTGATGTGGCACCCAGTAACCTGCTTTCTGGACCATTCGCATCTGTCAACATCCAACTCTTTTGACATATCATCAAGGGTTCGACATGCATCTTCATCCAATAATTATTGTTATTGAGTATCTTCGAATTTTTCGGTGCCTTCGTGATCCTATCACTCACGTCGAATTGCCACTTTGTGGTAGTGCGTGATTACCGTAAATGTTGATCAATATACGATATGCTTCAGCTGCACTTTTCTTTAACAAGTAATAATGAAGCATGACGTCCCGCAAATGCTGTTTTTATGGGGACGAACGTAGACATTTGAGCTGTCAGATAAAAAACTCTTTATGCTACAAAGGAATGTCAACTACTGCGATCGAGATGTGTGAGATATAATACACCTTTAAATCACCAGTGTATTACTAGAGCGAACACAAAACTAGTATCGACAGCGACACCCGTTTTACGAGGGCGGGAACTTATTTCTATACCTAATATATTAAAAAAAACTTAATAAAAGCAATGCCTCAACAAGTCATAATAACAGAAGGATCCAGCATAAACTACTAATCTCCAAATTACAAACTAACGCCAAGAATTCTATTTGTTTATTTCAAATATATTAACCTTGGTTTTATGATCTTCTTTCAATTAAAAAATTTTACTTTTCTTAATAACAAATTTAATTTTCATGAAAGGTGTACTTATTTTCGGATATTTTTAAACCTTTTATCATTAAAATTTTAAATATTAAATTAGTTGCCCTAAACTGATAATAAAATTATAAGACATTTAGTTAGTCGTGTGGTGTACCAATCTGAAACCGAAAAATTGTGTATTATGGCAATATATGATGGCATAATATTCATATTTTTTATTATTAACTTATTGTTTTTAAACAATACTACCTAATTATTAATTACTAGTAATTTTTACAAAAAGAAAATTAGTTTAAATCCATTTTAGTTGAGAATTAACATTTATTTTTTTCCATTTGTCCACAAATGTGGTATTCTAGAAATTTAAATTAAATCCAAGTCTCTTAAATTTCACCCCTCACATTTTCTCTCGCTAAAAGAATAATGAGCTTGACGTGTAGCAGGGCGATAAAAGTGAAAGTGAGCGAAGTGAGTGAAATGCCCGAATTCGCAGACAGGCAGGTAATTACGCAAAATGGCCACCCAGAAGTTATCATCATTAGTTATATATGAGTGCGGGTATGGATGTGTGTGTGTGTGTGCATGTATACAACTTTCACTTAGCATTATACAAAAAATCGGTCAGCTCATTAAAAACGAAGCAAAGGTGTGCTCACCATTTAGCTGGTTGGAACGCTGATAAATGACTGGCAATTGTGTCTTAACGGCAGCAATTAATTGCTTCTGTTTTTTGTTTTTGTTATTGTTGAAAGAATTATTGATAAAATATTATATTCATGAAAAAATTAGATACATGAAATTAAATGGTGACATATATCATTTTCCATGTTATGCATTTACCGAGACGGATTGCTGGCATTTCATGGTAATAGTTGTTGCTTATTTTTTCTAAAGCTGAAATTTTGTATAACATGTCTATGTGTATATATATATATATATATGTATAACTAGACATACATATTTCAAAACATTAAATTTAACGAAACAAACAAAAAACCAGGAATTAAATTTTTTTCCATGCTGTTAATGCATTATTTATGAATTCCAGCTCACTGCGCGGCCATGAAATGATTTAAGCCAACAAAATCTCCCACCAAAAGAGGGCAACTAAATGCAAAATTCATTTGGAAATATTAAAAAAAGAACGAAATATGAGAAACTACAATCAATCAAACTAGATTGACGGGTGTTAATAATTTATGCATTAAGTGGCCAGTTGGTCTGCAAACGGCTTCTGATTTTCTAGTTTCAGATTGATAATCGTCGAACAAAAATGTGGCGTTTACAATTTCAGAATATTTTTGAATAATACTTTAATTTAAAGATTTGATGTAGAAAACATTGCGTAGTATAAATCAGTAGCAGTGTAAGTTCTACAAGAGGGCTAGATCTCTATGGAAGATGAACTATCACTTAGCAGAACTTTCATCCTGTTTGTTACTGTTTGGCATCTTCCACAAATAGACGGGTCTATAGTTATAGAACGAACGGCAGATGGTTTTTACAAAGAGTTTTTTGAACGTTATTAGAAAGAACCTTTTTTATTAATTCTGTTTCATGCCCGAGGTTTCGTAATCGGGCACTTC
>JAYXIM010046176.1:0-19740 GCA_037575425.1 Anastrepha fraterculus
ATCGAAGCGTATTTGGCTCCAAGGACAAACAATTTTTTGAGCAGGGAATTAAAAATGTGCTTAAACATTTGGAGGACATTGTAAATAATGAAGGAAAATATCTTATTGATTAAAAAATACTTTAAACATCTTTTTTATTAATTTTAAAACCACCTTTAAAAAACGCACGAACTTATTGACTGACCTGATAATTCTGGAATAATTTTCAAATAACTACATCAAGGCTGGGTGGGATTGGTTTTTTAATAAAAGGATATGTAACATTCATTGCTGGGTACTGGCCAACACATTCAAATTTTAAAGAACCGTCAGTATGCGGGTTTTCTCTTGATTAAAACTTTTTTTTTTGCATATCGGGTGTTTTTTTAAGAGTTTGAGAGTGTAAAACAGAATTATTGTTAGAATGCAATCTGTTTTTATTAATGCAGTGCGTACTTTCATAGCACTTATTTTCTAAATGCCACTATGATATCCGTCATATGTGTGCCTCGACTACGAGTTACACAATCCATACGATCAGTCCAATTTCTGGCTACTTTGTCCAACAAATATGGCCATATAGCGTCAATATTGGCTCGAATATTACAATAAATCGACTGTTAAGCACGCTATATGGCAAATCGCGTCATCTTGCTCAATGTCGTTGATGATTAACTTTTGGAAACAACAGTTCAGTGCTCAGCATGGCTCGATAGCGCTCACTGTTCACCGTAACGGCAGTAAAGTATGAAAATAAAATAAGACACTCACCATTAAACTCAGCGAAATTCTTTTAAGATGCTGAAATGTGGAAAAAAAATGAATTTTATATTGTAACTTTATTTTGTGAACATTTTCAACATAAATTTTAGTCAATATTTTAGTGACTATTTAAAAATTCGTATACATAAGTATTATTCTTTTATAAAAATTTTCGAATATGCAATTTTATGGTCCATTCATAAGTGGAATTCAATAGGCGGTATAACTTCATACACCAAATTCTTCTAAAAAATCGGATTAAAAGTGTAAAATTTTTATGAAAATATAAATTGAATTAAGTTCATTATAAGTTCACAGCGTTTTTATATTTTCTTTTATTTTACAACGATTTGTTTGCTGTTTGGCAAAATGTAATGATTTATTCGATAGAACTCTTTTTGCTCTACAGAGGTATGTTAACTGTATTTTTGAGTTATTAAATTTCTTTTAGTTCTGATGCTTAGAAATGGAATACCCAGGAGGCAAAAATCAACATTTTCGGCACCTGGTGATCTTTGATTTTCATCGAGGTCAAAAAGCTAGCGAATCAGCAAGAACATTTGGGACGTGTATAGAGCAGATGTTACAGGCGAGTCTAAAGCATGGAAATGGTTTGTAAAGTTCAAAAATGATGGCTTTGAAATTGATGGCACGTAACGCAGCAGAAGGCTTTCTGAATTCGATGAAAAACGCCTCAAATCACTTTTGATGTAGAACGGTCGCCAAACCAGTCGTAAATTGACGGAAAAAATGTACTACGACCATTAAACGATACTCAATCACCTTTATTCAATGGGATTTAGCGAAAAATTGGGAGCCTGGGTGCCTCACGAGCTCAATAAAGAAAAAAAAAGAAAGTCGCCTTCAAATTGCTTCTCACCAACTCGCCCGCCATGATCAACTCGCGTTCCTAAACAGCACTTTTTATACCGAATTGTCACGGGAGATAAATGGTGCCTATACATCAATATGAAGCAAAGAAAAGAGTGGGTGGCTCTGGGACATACGCCAAAGTCGAGAGTCAAGCCGGATCTTCATCGAAAGAAGATCGTGATATGTGATTGATGGGACTGGGAAATTCTCAAAAAGAATGCCACGGTCAACAAGGAGCTCTACATTGCCCAGCTACACTGCGTGAATGAAGCTATTCGTCTAAAAAGACCTGATCGACATGGTCAAACCATACTCCTTCGCTAAAACGCCAGGCTCCATGTTGCAAAAATCGTCAAAGCGGCACTCCAAGAGCTCGAATGGGAGGTCTTTCATCATCCGCCGTATTCTCCAGGTCTTGCACCGGCCGATTACCATCTTTTCCGCTCTCTTTCAAACCATATGAGGGACGTTACCTTCGATAACAAAGGGGCCTTTAAAATCTGGCTCAACAACTTCTTTAATACCAAAGCAGTCGATTTTTGGCAGAACGACATCAACCACTTAGTCGAGAGGTGGAAAGAGGTTGTTCATATATATAATTGATTAACTTATTGATGTAATTATAGTTGTTTCTTTTTTTTTAAATAAAAACCTTCGGTAAAATCGCGACTATCTTATTCCCCAACCTAATAGAATATTTCTGAATTTGCACAAAGTTTGAGACTTGGACTTATGCGCTTTCTTTTCATATTCGTAAACATATTATATATGCACCATATGCACTTTTCGATCTTTTAAATCTGGAAAAGACCTGGAAAATGTAAAGTTAAATTCACGTAGCCGTAAAATTCGCCTCACATTGCAACACAAACAGCAGTAATGAAGGGAGTAGCAACAACGGAAGCGGAAGCATTTAACCAACAGCATAACACCAACATTTCCCGTTTCAAAACATACATTTCCGCTTTATCTGCGCTCCGCTGTCAGCCAATGCAGAAAATCACATTCGCGGAAGAAGATGAAGAATTGATGTTGATACTCTCTGACTTTCGAATCCTTGGCATATCCTTCGCATATCCTTACTACGTTCGCAATAAAATTGGAAATGAACACGAAAATAATTGAAATGAGATACGAGTAAGGCAGCGCTTCTTACTTTGCTGACTGTTGATTACACGCTTCATTCCCCGCTTTTTGAGTATTGCTTCTCAGCATGGTGACAGCTCTCGTATTATTTATGTCTGACGCAAGATTGCGTGCTACTGAATTACTGAAGAACATCTTAACTGAATGAAATGGAGGTGGCTTTTTGATTTGACAGGCAACAGGAGTGCTGGTACTGAAAGGATAGCAATGCAGTGAAGATGGTGATGATGATGGTAATATTATATGACACATATACTCGTAAGTATAAATACCTGATTGCCATGTGGAGAAAATGGCAAAGCATGTGGGTGAAAAATATTATTTTATTTGTAATTTTAAGTTAATACGAGCCAATCACTGATTTTAACCTTGATGCAAGGTGGCGCAAAATTAACCATCCATTTTTTTGTTTTTATTAACATTTTTACTAAAAAAACACAGTTATCATAAGTGATGGAAATCTTCATTTTGACCTTTACGCGCTTCGCTGTTTGTCTGCAGCTGTTTAGTTCAAGTTAGTTAAGTGTCAAATGCCATTTGCAAAGGTGCTTAACTTTACGCCACTCTGCAAAGGAGTATAAAACTAAGCCACCTGATTTCAGGAGCAACGCTATTTTTAGCAACGAGAGTTTTTTTTTTTTTTTTATTTACCCTTTATTATTGTTTCTATTTCAACTTAAAATATTTACAATTTTTCTTTCTTTTTGGGTTGCAACAGTATTTAGAGGCCAATACCACTATATACATTTATCTAAGAAAAAAAAATTAACTCGTTATTTAATTAATTTAATTATTTAATGAATAAATATATTCATAAAATTGTGACACCATTTACATCTGCAGGTCAGTTGGTCGTTTGCGCTTATGCCTCCTCGTCTCGGTTTCCTCTTTTAATGGAAGTTGCCGAATTTCCCTGTTAGAATTTTTTAGTAGTCGGTTTGTGTGTCTTAAGCTGTGGTTGCGTATTTCTTCGTGGACTGTTTTTACTTTAAGTTCTCGATGGATATTATCATTTAGTATATACCACTCTGCTTTTGATATTATACGGAGTATCTTATTTTGCATTTGTTGTATAATTTTTATATTTGTACTGCTCGCAGTTCCCCAAAGCTCTGAGACATATTTCCATTTTTGTGTTATAATTACTTTGTATATTAGTATCTTTTTTTCTAGTGAGAGCGTTGCATTTTTTCCCAAATCCAATGAAGTTGTTTAAACCTAGTGTGTAACTTCCAGTTAAGTTTATTGTATATAATCATACCCAAGTATTTTGCCCTTGTGTCGTGGTAGATTTGTTTATTCTTTATGAATATTGGATTGTATTGATTTTTTCTATTGTTAGTGTATGTAAGAGAGTGTGTTTAACATTTTTCTATCGAATCGAAAGATTCGAGTCTGAAGAAAACCCAATACCCAATTCGAAAAAAGCAATACAGGAAGTATAGCGAAAGATGATGATAGGGGTGTAATGGTGTGCGATGTACGTCCACGGCAGGCGTTATCAGTCAGAATTGCCGTAAATAGTAAAATTTTCTTTACAACAAATTACTGACTAGGTACGAGTATTTGTTGATTGCATAAGGACGAACGCTATTAGTCATGAAATAAAATGCCTACAGAATCAAATTTCTCGAAGATAACAATATTCCAGTGAGTCTGAGTTTTATTTTACGAAGAGCTAAGATTAAAAAAATTGAAGTGTGAAAATATTATGCATAAATATTATGTCGAAATAGTATTTGTGTTCTCAGATTTCTTTCATAGAATTTAGCAAAGAATTTTTTTGTAGAACACTTTACACTACCACCTACGTAAGTAAATATTTTTCACCCCATCTCAAAAGAGGTGTTATAAAAATACATTAAGAAGTGATGGGTAGTTTTGAACCTCAGAATCTTGCCCAGCGAACAAATTTACATCGGCTACTAGTCTTATATAAATAATAAAAAAGAGTGAATTTTGTAGACCTGTGTGTTGGACAGTAGAAATAAAAAGTCACGGGATTCCAATTTCTAACATTTTGTTGTATCTTAATTTGACCATAAAGTAAGTACTTGTGCAAGTTCCTGAATTCATGGTGGTATGGAAAATGTTTGTAGATAGAAATATGACAACGCTTGCATTCATCCATCTAACATAACTCACAATTGGTTAGACGTGGATAACACGTCTATAATCTAAGTGAAAAAAGCTGATTCAAATGACGAATTAGCTCGTATTGACTTTCCGTAAGATTGGTGCGAAAAATTGAGACATCTGCCACTGTGTCAGACCTCTTAACTGTCGCATCCATTCAGAGATAAAGTGAAAATGTCAGAATTACAGAAGAAATTGGAAGTGTTACTAAAAGTAACATTATTATAATTTTTTTGGATCACCGTCTCATAGAGTTTAACTTAAACCATGAAAATACATGCAGCAGATGTTAAGAAACCCACGATAAATGAATTGAAGTAACTTTGCATGGTGGCTGAGACACAACTTCCATGTTAGGATGCATTATACTCAGTGTATACCTACAGATCGCTCTTTAAGATAACTTTATGTAAATTTGAAACAACAGGCAAAGTTATGGGCGATGGAGTTAAAGATTTTTTAATGTCCACTTCCCAAAAGAAAGTTACTAAGAATTTGGCGCGATTTCGAATGAGGCCGGCAATATAGAATATTGCTTTAGGGCCCAGAATCAGTTAGATCAATTTTGCGCCGATTTTAAGCAAGCGTGATTTAAGAATTACTCTGACATAAATCGTAGGACTTGTGTACTTTATTCGGGTGCTACTGCGCAATCGGTAATCTATTTTATACCGCCACATATTCAATGCTACCGAGAAAGTCATCATAAATACTTGAGGACATCATTACTTAAGTGATTTCTGATTAATTTGGTTATATGGCATAATGTGGCAGTTTTTGAGATTTTTGATTTTAAAAATTGTTAAGAAAAAAACTTTTTTTCTGCTTGTACGCCCTCTGTTTTTTAAACGTTAGTTCAAGGTCCGGTATTCCCCTCGTTTTTAGGTTAAGTATAATACAATTTGAAACAAGCCGAAAGAGATGTTTGAAAAATACTGAGCTTAAGTATTTCCTGCTTCACATTACTATTTTTTTTATCGAAGCTATCCTGAAAACTACAGGTGTATACCTATGAAATGAGACTCCTTTTTCAATTTTAAACATTTATTAACAAAAAATGGTTACGAATTTAATCTTCAAAATAATGGCCATCGCTAGCGACACATTTTCCCCATCTCTCAGGCAATTTGTGGATGCCGCGCCAAAAAAATTGGCCGGCTTTGGCCGCAAACCAATCACCGATCGTTTACGCTTTGGATTGGAGAAGTACACCCATTTTTTATCACCCGTAACGATTCGATGAAAAAAAGACTTCTTTTTGAACCGGGAGAGCAGCATTTCACAAGTGGTTCTTCGATGTCCGCAAATCGTAGTTTGAAGGGACGAAATTCAACATTTTTAAGAGCGACAAAAATGCATTGTTGTATGAAACGTAACAAACAATGAACTGAATATTGATGACAGAAAATACTCCTAGCGACATCTATGAACTAATAGCTGAAAGTCTCAATTCATAGGTATATACCGTTGTTTGTGAAGTCATCCGGGGATCAGACACATGTTATTCGATTGAATGATTACCGGGAACTTGGATTTCAAAAAAGTCAACTTTGCTGATCATATTGGGCCTATAAAAGCAACTTTTGGCTTAGCTGAGCTTTAGAGCTCTTGAATATGCTGATTTTTAAAGGTTTATAGCGGTGTTGGTTGATGTTGAAGGTCTGCATTCTCTAGGCCAGACTGCCTTATATCACCCTGTTTTATCCACAAAATTGATCGTCCAGCAGGTTGATAGTAACATTTGAATGTAAAACTAACAAGAAGAAGATTTTTTTTATTTATTTATTTAACTAATAAAGACTATAAACTTTAACTTCTTGCAGACTAGTAATAAATTTATAAAAGTTTCGTAACAGGGTTCAAAGGATTAGTGAAAAACTTTTTAGTCCAAATAAGTAAAGCTAAATAAAATATAAGGAACGAAAAGTGTGGGCAATTGGTATAGTCGGCGCATAATTCTGCTATTAATACTGCCATAAAATGATGAAAATTTCGAAGTTCTCCTCTTGTAATATAAAAAATTTACTATATGTTCTCACAGAGAGCAGCACAATTATTTGTTTTTTTTTTGTTAACTATTTTTCTAAATAAAAATAAATGATTTTGAGTAATTCAAATCTCTGCATAAAAGTGCAAGTTTGAAGTGGATCAAAATATTCGGTTATTTGTGATATTTTTTTCCCCCCTAACGGTGTTGCGCATTTTCCCCATATTAAAAAATACGAGGGGTGCCTTTTATTCGGCAGGATTTGGCAACCCTGGTGTTGCAATCTCGCAACTGACAACTGTATCGCAAAGTTTGATAATTTTTGGCTTTTACGTACTCAGAACGTTTTGAAATACCAGCGCTATTTGTGTTGTTTACAGTAACTTAAAAGATTCATCTTGGTCCAAAAATGGAATTAAATCGTGAACATTTTCGTGCGATTATTTTTTACAACTTTCGACGTGGATTAACTCAGCAACATTGCATGGATGAACTTAATTCATTTTTTGGCGATGAAGCTCCATCAAAGACCAGTGTTTATCGATGGTATGGTGAATTCAATCGTGATCGTAGTTCACTCCAAGACGAATTTCGTGAAGGTCGTCCAAAATCAGTTGTTGTTCCGAAAACCATTGATGCTGTGCGCGAACTGATATTGCAAGATCATCATGTGACCTATTGTGAGATTGAGACAATCTTAGCCATTAGTGGGACCAGCATACATTCAATATTGCATAAACATTTGACTGTCAAAAAAAATTTGTTCGCGTTGGATTCCACACAATTTGTCAATCGCTCAAAAAAAGGCTCGTGTCGATTGGTCGAAGGAAATGCTCAAAAAATACGATCGCGGGCTTCGAAACACGTCTATGACATTGTGACAGGTGATGAATCATGGATTTACGCGTATGAGCCCGAAAGTAAACAGCAGTCGACTGAATGGGTGTTTCAAGATGAGCCAAATCCAACAAAAGTTGTTCGCGCACGAAGAACTTCCAAGCAAATGGTCGCCTGTTTTTTCGGAAAAACTGGACATGTCGCAACCGTACCACTAGAACAACGCAGAACAGTAAATTCTGAGTGGTACACAACCATTTTTTTGCCAGTTGTCTTCCAAGAAATTAGGAAAACCAATCGCCAAAGACGGATCACTCTTCACTAGGACAATGCGAGCTCTCACACATCGCCTCAAACAACTGCATTTTTGAGCACCCAAAACATCGAATTAATGGGTCATCCGCCATATAGTCCTGACTTGGCACCGAATGACTTCTTTTTATTCCCGTACGTAAAAAACAAACTGAGAGGTCAACGTTTTTCGACACCTGAAGAAGCGGTTGCGGCATTCAGAATGCATGTTTTGGAGGTACCTCATTCAGAGTGGCAAAAGTGCTTCGACAATTGGTTCAAACGCATGCAAAAGTGTATAGATCTTCATGGAGAATATTTTGAAAAACAATAAAGTGATTTTCGATGACTAAAATTTGTTTTTGTTCTCTAATCCCGAAATATAAAAGGCACACCTCGTACCACCCAAGAAAATGTGCTATAATAACAATATCATTTAGCTTTATTTTGATTGAAGAACCATCAAAAGTCTTACTTGTTTCGAGGCGATGTGAGGTGAAGTTTGAAGAGGGGTTGATAGCAGGGAAAGAGCGTAGTTTCAACTGTGACTGTCTGATTACCTTTTATCTTTAACTTTATTTCCATTTCTTTCCATATGATTCCTGTCTCATAATTCTCCTGCAATTAATATCTATCTCATTTCATTATAATTCATGCAGTAATATTTCACTTCGCACCATTTCTATCAATTCAATGCCACTGAATTTCATCCTTTCCATTTCACTCCTCATTTTATAAAAGCAACAGCGAAAATTATTTTCCGTATGGCATTTTTATACAATTGCGTCTCAGCACGCCAGAAATGTGATTTCCAATCAGTGTTAATATAATAAATTATTTAAGATACATGCATGCATTTTTACGCATAATGTGACCGCCGCAAGCTCATCTCGCCATTCACAAATTCAATTTGTCCGAAATCCTTTGTGGTTATCTCTGTATGAAAGCTAATAAATTAAATTCCTGTGGAATAATTGCCACACAGATTCTTTAAAATTTGCAGCCATTTATTTCGTGATTCGATTAAAAAATACAAATACAACAATATGAAAGAGATTACAGCAATAAAAAAATGTAATTAAAAATTGTCGATAAATGGCAAGTGTGCATTTAATGCAGAGCTTTTACTGTTGTTGTTGTTGTACACATGTAAGAATTTAATATTTAATATATGTCAGTATGGTTGAATTTATGAGTGCAGTAAAAATTAAAGATAAAAGGATTAGTTAAAATCAGTTTCTCTGTAACCAAAAAAAAAAACCAATTATTCTTTCTTTATATAAGATTTTGAATCCATCTAAGGCAGTCCTATTGTTTGCGGAACACGATTTCATTTATGTGGTGGCCTCGACGGACTTCATGGTAGTGCTTTCAGAAAATGTGATCGTCTCAGATCTTATTGAGGATTTGTGGTGTTATCTCACCGAAAAATTAAGGCGGTCGATACACAAAGCGAAAATGCCAGGAAAACGCAAACGATCATAACTTCGATAGGTCTTGATCTGCAGCGTATGGGTCTGGTTTCTGAGCTTTCTTTTCGGTATGAAAAAAGTGTATGCCAGTGATACTATCATTCTAAAACGTAAAAATCAAAAACTCCAAAATCATAACAAAAGTGTTTTCTAATAGCGATCGCCCCTCGGTAAGCAATGGCAAACCTCCGAGAGTATTTTTGCCTTTAAAAACCTCCTCATATAAATATCTTTTCAGAGCAAGTTTAAACCTATAGTTCCCTCCATTTGTGGAACAACATCTGTTATCAGAAATAGGAGGAGGAGTTCGGCCAAACACTTAACCGAAGTGTACGCGCAATTATTTATTTTAGTGAAAATAATAAATAGACCATATTTTCTCTTATCCCGAAGCTGTGCGACTAATGCTTTCGCACCTACATGGTGATTGTGAGGATATAGACGCCAGTTGCACGTTTTCACACAGCACGAATTCTTAATCAGTGGAACCTGGAATGTGTCATCATATCAGATAGCTGCATTTAATAATACTCCATCGAGTTTCGAGGGTGATAAATTATTTTTCGGCAATTTGAAAAGTTTTTCGCTAAGTTCATAATTTTATATTAATTCAACAATTTTTAAAAAGCTCAAGCGTGACTCTTTTACTGAAGGTAAAAATGCTAATTTTAGTTTTTGATCTGGCATCCTTCGAATTTATCTAAGTATTAAGGCAAAAATACGGAGCATTGAACCCTACCGCATGATAATCACTCACAAACTCATTTGGCTATGGCGACCGTCACTTAATTTTTAAACTCTAGATGGACCACCCTGTACAAGAAATAAATTAGGTTTTATGCCATTTTTTTCCATTTCTAGAAGTATATTTTGTATCCAAGTCACCCTGTATATGTAACCTTATTCGCTTATATTGCTTAGAACAACAACTTTCTTAATAAATTGTTACTGTCAAAAGCCGTCTAAGCTTAGTCCACTAATTCAGCTTCACTGCGTCAGTGTCAACTAACTACATTACAGTTTTTCACTTCTCATATTCTTAGCCTCCGTGTGACTTCATAATCATTCCTTAAATGCTGTTACAAATTTATTAATGACCAAGGCTTGGACAATGTAATGTAGATTAATTTTGGCACTCCACTGGAGCAGAGCGGAATTTGTCATCACTTTCGGCTTTTTTCATATGTATATTCCCACTCTCTTTCTACCGTTGAATGACTGGACTGAATTTTATAAGAACTGAGCAAAAAGAAATGAAGTAAATGCGTCCCTTGCGAAAAATGCGAAGTGAATTGTTATGGCAAGTGTTGGCGCTATTGTTGTTATAAATTTAGGTTAATTGCATCACGTGGCAATAATTGTTATGTTGCCCTTATTTGAGCACATTTCTTTCTCTCTTTCCCCCCTTTAATAAATGAATGCTCATCACCTTAACTTTCTAACTAAAGAAATGACTGTTTGGCAATTTCATAGTTGTTTTGTCAAATTAAGTGCTTTAGGACTCACAAGTAAATCAGTGTGAGATTAAGTAAGCAATCGGGTGTTTATTTGGTTTGTTAGTCCTTAAGGCAGGCATTCATGAACTTAGTGAAAACTGTCAAATTTCTACTAAAACTTAGAAGGAAAGACGTTCGGTTGATGGTCGGTATCATTACAGGACACAACCCATGGGGTCAGCATATGACCACCATTGGAATCATTGAGGACCCAATGTGCCTGTCATGCTTGGAGGAGGCGGATAGCACTGAGCACTTTCTCTGTGAGTGTCCTGCCTTTGCTAGACCACGGCTACTAGTTTTGGGTTCCGATGTCATGAGAATGAGTAATATTCGTTCTCTAAAACTGGAGGATATTTACAGGTTTACCAAAGAATCTGGAAAATTCTCACAGGACTAACTATCTCTATCTCTGTCTCTATTCTTTCCTCTCTTTCTCTGATACCTTTTCTCCTTCCCTTCTTGACTATCTACCCCCTTTCCAGAGCTTTAAATATACTGGGCTTTTTAGACTGAGTGTTTTAGGAGCCACAAAATCTCCTGGTGTTCCTTGGCTCGACCTTTTAAAATTTCAATTTCAATTTAGTGAAAACTCGAACTTCCATGCGGAGATTATAACACTGAGGCATGAATCCTTTTCCAACTTATGTTTTACTCATTTACTGTAAAATATAATTGTATAAGTATGTACGTCACCTATCGAAATCTGTTATGCGAATATTGCATGGTTACTTTGCAAACTGTGATATCCAGCTAAGTGTTCTCGCCGATATATTTTTTAGTTCAGGTGAAGATACTTTTTTACAGGAATTTTTCGTTTGTTCCGTCACATTTTGAGGTCATCACGCATACCTTGGCAACAGTACAACTATTTCAGACTATGAAATAGCAATAAAAAATCCTATGTAAAAGGTAACTAAGGTTACATCTTATACCTAAAAACCGATATTTTATCAAACTCGAACGGCTAATGACGAATGGTAAAGGCATTAGTTGAGCAGCAGTCTATATAAGTATAAAGTATATCCAGCCGCCTTGCAAAAAACTTCCACTGTAGCTGTTTGGGGCTGGCTTTTTAACAGATAAGTTTATGCATAACTACCCTTCGTAGTACCCGTGCTTAAAGCCCACTGGAGACATGAAACATCAAGGTTTTTTCTGAGAGTGGTTGCTTCTACCCGAGCAATGGCAAGCCTCCGAGATTGCTGGCATGAAAAAGCTCCACATGAAAAACATCTGTATATGGAGACGTCATAAAACTGTGGGTCCCTTCATTTGTGGAAAAATATCAAGCCGTATACCAAAAAGTGGAACAGAAGCTCTGCTAGGTACTCATTAATGTATATATAGGTATGTCGGTACTTAGACATTATTTCTGCCATGAAAAAGCTGCTCATAAAAATATCTGCCGTTCGGAGTCGGCTTGAAACTTTAGGTCCCTCCATCTGTGGAACAACGTCAAGACGCACACCAAAAATAGGAGGAGGAGCTCAGCCAAACACCCAAAAAAGGGTGTACTGTACGCGTCAATAAATATGTATATATATATATATATATATATATGTGAGAGATTGGAGATATAATTTTGAATAATCTTCATTACAGAATTAATAGATAGCAAAGAAAGGTAACAGAAAAATGAAATGCAAACGTCATTTAAAACAGTTATTCCTCATTTTTGGTACCAGAACGCTTGCAAGTTTATTACCTCACACTCAACTAAAAATATTTTGTGGGTTCCACCTTAAAACTGACAATTTTATTTAAAATTTACTTCACGGAACAAATGAAGAAATATATAGCCAGTTACACCTAACGCACAAGTAATGCCAACACATCCTCCTCTGTGAATGTAATTGCAAGCATCTTGATTATAATCTTGATTCTGTCACACTTCACAAAGTAGACGATTCAACTTGTCAACAGGAAATACACATCCGCTATACAGCAAAGCGTACAAATTCCTAGCTGAGGTGGAAAGAGAGTCACCAGAGCGAAACAAAGAACTTGCAAGAACCAAAAGTAGTAACTCAACTAAACACCACAAAGGAAGTAGAACCAGTGTTTCAATTATACTTCAATGCATTTACAAATGTCGCTGTGTGAAAATTGTTATTTATGTATTGTGATGTTGTAACTCAGCGAAATGGCTGACTATCTCTCTTTGGCGATGCGACTAAGCCGGAAGCATCACTGCGTAATACCGCGTCTTAAATACTTCCGTTTTCAGCTGTTTTATTTTGCTTTTACTGCTACTGTCAACGCTATAAGCTGCGCTAAATCCTTTTTACGGGCAAAATGAGCAATAATTCATGAACTTGTCGGATTGTAAATTATCGCAGCTTCAATGTGAAAAGTAAGCAAATTGAAAACGCTGAGTTGAGTTGAAATGCAATAAAATAAATCAAAAGTGGAATAAAACAAAATAAAATATATTTCATGGCAAAAATATAAATATATGCATTATATGAAATTATTGTAAAAAATAAAATGAAGCAAACCAAGTGAAAATTATTTTAAATATAAAGCAAATTAAAGTAAAAGTAAAAAAAAATTATAAAAATATTCACAAAAATGTATGTGATAAAAAAATAATTAAAATAAGTAAAATAAAGAAAAAAACAATAAAATTAAAAAATCACATAAAATACAAAATTTATTTAGTTCGTCTGCTTAGCTTCTTGTCGAATACGTTTTCGGTAGTTATATGACCGACTGCATACTTCAACGTTCGATGTTCTTGCGGACATGGGAAAAAGGTGTGCTGAGCGTCATCTTCGGCTGCATCACCGTGCATGCATGTCAGGTGTTCGAATTTCCCTATTTTGAATAGCTATTTCTAGAAATACTCGTGGCCAGGTGGTGATAGACCCGCGTGGGGGGGTTGACCCACAAGAAGTAAGTTGGTGATATGAACACAATTAAAATATCATTCACACTTTTATGGTCATGAAGTATCTATAAGGCAACAGCAGTTGAGCACGCACAACAAATTATATAGAATATCAGAGAATACAAATAGACAAAATTTACAAAAAACGGAGTAAGGTCGACCGGTGTAGGTAAACGCCGGACATAAACCGTGGCAACAACGCGCACTACTCCGAGCGTTTATCACCCGCACAAACGCAATTACCGCAAGGCAATACCAATAAATCTGACGCCGGAATGGATAGCACTTTATAGTACGCAGAGGTACTAACCAGGAAACGGAAATAAGCGCGAAAAAGTAGGCACCAAACAAAAACGCCAAAAAATTGGTACCAAAAAACGCCCCCAAACAGTAGGCACCAAGGAACTATAACGCCAAAAAGTAGGCACCAAAAATATATTTTCGAGAAGTTTGCACCAACAAACAAGCGCCAACAAGTAGGCAGTGTTATTTGTCACTAGAAATTAGCAACCACAAGGGAAAACTCAAGAAAAATAGCCTGAAGTGTATCTAAGATCTAAGGGTATAGCTCTCTCTCTCCTTTTCCTCTACGTTATATTTTTTTTCTCTCTCGCGGAACCAAAATGCCCAAAACGTTGCATGTCCTTGAAATTTAACTCTCCATTCTCGCTCGCCCATCGATGCCTAAGAACTTTCACTTCAAAGGATATTTGAACAACAAAGCGAATTCTTCTGCTTTTTTAAATTCCAACCGTAAATCGCTTGATGCAATAAATTAGGGACACAGCATCTCCTGCTCAGAGATGCATTGCATTCTATTTATTTACTCTAATACAGAGTAAATGCAACAAAGCAGCACTTAGCTAAAATTACATGGAAATTGCATTATTAAAGGCAACGTCGTAAGTGTTAAAGATTAATGGAGCAGTGAAGAGAAATCACCAGGAAAGAATACCAAAAAAAATATAAAATAAAATTTCTTAGTTTGGTGGTGGCAGCAAGGACTGTGAGATTTCCCACTGGCCATGCCAGCAAATAATAATAGTACAGTATTGCAAAGAGGAAGAGCACAAATGGAAGGGGAGTCTCTAAGGAGTAGAATATCAGTTGATTTATTGGTATTTTCTCTTAGTTTTTATTTTCTGGGTGTTTTTCTTTTATTTGAGAATATTTTAGAAATAAAGCCACGCAAATGTCTTGAATAATACATATTTCACTGGTCCAGCAAACGTTTTTATGAAATTTTTCAATGAGGCTCTGGCACATATTACAACAAATTATATTTTGAAAATATGTAGCTAGAAGTATACACATCTATAGGCCGCGACAAAACAATGCAACCTCAGCATTTGTTGCGAAAATGCGCAACACCTTCGGCAGAAAAAATTATAAAAATCTACGAGATTTTTCAACTACTTCAAACTTGTACTTTATTGCGCTAAAATTTAATAAGCCATAAAACGGGATGCAAATAACCTTTCTAAAAATTCTAGTTTAAACTGAATTTTTTCTAAATATTGCTTAGAGTTTGAAACATGAATTTTTATGGTTTTTGTTAGACGACGAGCGAACATTTTATACAAAACCAATGAGCATAAAAAGAAGAAGAAAAACAATCAGTAGTGGTAAGAATGTTGATTTAGCATAGTTTGTCGCAGGCCTCCAAAATTAGCTGCCCTCGTCTGACTTCTGCTCTACAACTGTCCTCGAAATCGAAAATTCATAAATATGGCTTGCTCAGTATCGAACACAGATTGGGTTCGCAATGTCTTTAGTATTTTTTACAAAGCGCTAATATTCCTGTCGAATACTTTTGAATAAAGGCACCGTTTGCCTGAGGCTTGTAGGTACAATATAAGCCTGCAACTTTAAGTACACCCAAAGAAAGAAGGCGGGGATCGGCAAAAATGGGAGATTAGATAACCAGCAAACGTTTCCTTCACAATATCTGTTATGACCCAAGCTATGTGTGGAGTTGCACCGCCTTGTTGAAACCTCATGTTTGCCAAGCTCATCAAATTCCGTCAGTGAGAAATCATTTATCGTAACCCTATAGCGTTTGCCAGTAACACTGACCGCATTGACGACGATGTCCTTAAAAAAATACGGCCTAATCGCTCCTTCGTGCTTCACGTGCAGATTTTCAGTGCCCCAAGCACGACAACTTTGCTTATTGTCGTAACCGCTTAAGTGGAAATACACCTTGGTGCTTATGATAATTTTCGACACAAAATCGTTATCTTCGTTGTTGACTGACGGTCACCAGGCATTACCTGTTATACTATTTGCAATTCGTACGGAAACATGTTGAACTGGTTGAGGTTTCCTCAGACATCAGAACCCACAGCCGCGATATTCTCGATATTCTATTAATAGCCACGCCCAGCAAAGTCGTCACGGGCCGGAACGTTTGCCAATTTGGCACGACTCGATTAGAAAATCGACGTTGCTGTCTGTTTTTATACTGCAGCTGTCTAGTTCACAAGTGTGAATTGGCGTATAACGCCATTTGCCAAAATTATCCAATAAAGTGATTAAGCACAGGTTGTAGCATAATCACATTTTTCAAAATTATTAATTTATTAACTTTTATTCAAATTGTACCTATTCTGAGTGTTCGTCGTCGAAGAAATTACCAATATAATACAGCAATAATAGAGCATAGAAATTATAGACGAAGCACTTGCATACCATTTCTCCCACTATGAATTACCCTTAATTTGTTATATCTTAGTTGATTTTGGGACTGCCTTTTCCATTCCGCTTCAATTTGATACTTTCCATTGGCATATAACGTATACGCACGGGTACCCAAAGTGACCATTTTGCCAACTACATGACCAACTTAATAAGGGCAATCAAATCCTGACAAAAAAACCGAATTTATGTGAAATTCTTATGCATAAGAATCAATCGAACATGAGCTTCAGAAGAAGTCGAAATTGCTGACCGTGCCTGTTACATTGACTTTGACTCAGTTGCATTAATGCTTTGCCTTTGCGAGCTGTAATTCCTTGTTTCCACTTAAATGAATTGAAAGTACAAGCCAAGAAATCAAACGATTTGCAGCTTGCTTGTTGAAGCGAAAGCTAAAAATTTAACTGAAGGTAAAATTGGCGAAAAGAAATTCATTTCGAGCAGAAAAGTAAGGAATGGCCTTTACAAATGTTCAGGTATGTTCATAAACTCGATGAGTAAAATATGTCTTAATGTTTTGAGCAGTGAATGGTTGAACCATTTTTTATATTCGATATATATTTATGATCCCACTTGGCTACTTTTTCGGACATACGTTAGTTTTATAAGTAAAAGAATGTTTCCCAAAAAATGGGCCTGATGGCTGAAATACTTCGAAAATTTATATTTCCCAAATTTAAGTACTAATGAACCGGTGATCTTTTAGCTCGCATATTACACCGTGCGACAGTAGAAGTTATTCAGCAGATACTTCACATTCACGTCAAACTATATGATATTAATACGGGTATCAACCGATAGAGGATTTATTCAGCTTTTAAAACCAATTTTGCGTACTTTTCGCCAGAACATTTAGTTTTTCAGCTCCTTTTTCATATCCATAAAGATTTCTCCAGAACAAAACTTCAAAGTGTTCCTTTGAGTTTATTTTACTTCTTGCAAATGCAGAAAGTTCACCTATTTTCTTTATGTTTTTATCAAATAACAAGGAGAACGAAGTTTGGGTGTCCAATATTACATATACTATATATACCTTTAATATACATATATGTTTTATATAAAAATTAAATATTAATTCTAAAATATAAAAATAATAATAATGATAATATATAAAATAATTCATTAAGAAATTTCAAGAAAATTTAAATTCGCAGTTTTCAAAAGACAGAATATATCTTTTCCCCTTTAATATCCATTCTAATGTCAGAGTGAGGTGTATACCTATGAAATGAGACTTTTAGCTATTAGTCGATAGATGTCGCTAGGAGTATTTTTAAACTTCCCAAATGTCTTTTTTTTCGTCTGTCATCTGTCAACAATATTCAGTTCATTGTTTTTTACGTTTCATACAACAATGCATTTTTGTCGCTCTTAAAAAAATATCGAATTTCGTGCTTTCAAACTACGATTTACGGACATCGAAAAACCACTTGTGAAATGCTGCTCTCCCGGTTCAAAAGGAAGCCTTTTTTGCAACGAATCGTTACGGGCGATGAAAAATGTGCGTATTTCTCCAATCCCAAGCGTAAACGAGCGTTTGGTCCGCCCGGCCACAAGCCAAAAACAACGGCCAAACCAAATCTTTTCGGCCGCAAGGCAATGCTGTGTGTTTTCTGGGATCAGCGTGGTTTGACTTGGTACGAGCTATTAAAACCAGGTGAAACAGTTGACGGTGCATGCTACCAACGACAATTGCCCGATTTTAAAAGCGTTATCCACCGAAAACGCCCAGAATATGCCGATCGGCGTCACAAAGTAGTTTTTGCTGATGACAATGTACCGCCACATCGAACAAGAGCGACCCGGGAATTGGTGAAGACGTACGATTGGGAACCGCTGGTGCATGCGGCTTACTCACCAGACTTGGCGCCTTCCGATTATCATTTGTTTGCATCGATGGGTAACGGACTTTCCGAGCAGCGCTTCAATTCTCACGAAGAAGCCAAAAAATGGCTCAATGATTGGTTTGCGGCCAAAGACGGCCAATTTTTTTGGCGCGGCATTCACAAATTGCCTGAGAGATGGGAAAAATATGTAGCCAGCGATGGCTATTATTTTGAAGATTAAATTCGTAACCATTTTTTGTTAATAAATGTTTGAAATTGAAAAAGGAGTCTCATTTCATAGGTATACAGGTATTTACCGCCATTTTTTTCAAAAATTTAGTCCTCTGAAAATTTAAGGTTGGTTGATGAGTAAGTGAAAAACTGAGTACGCTGTAATTTACATAAAATTAAAGTTCCATGTGCATATAAAATGTTTCGTGGATACCAAAAAGAGTTGATTTCTTTCGTACGATGCTGAAATATAAGATTGCACTGGAATACTAAGATTTATTTACTTTTTATTTAATTTAATACAAATAAAATACTACGATTAAATACAAATACTAAATTTACAAAAACTTCAATATTGAAAAGAGAATGTAGTCCTGTGATTTATGTTAAGCAAAATCGCAACATTTTCAATCCAGCTTTTAAATTGCCATTAAAGATTCCCAACTAGGGATATAAATTTACGAGATTTAACAATCCCGAAATTTTCAGAAGTGTATTTTATAATTCGGGGATTCTACAATTGTCACAAAATTATGACACTATTTCGTAAAACTTTATTGTTAAAACAGTGTAACACAAAGTTTTGACTATTTATTTTTTTTTTCAATTTTTTTAATAACACAGCTCATACTAAAACTTCATACAAATTTCAAAAAAATTCAACATATTTTGATCAAAATGTCCAATTTTTCCATAGTAGTTTTTAGAAAAATTCTTTGAATACAGTTTTGTACACTCAAGATTCACGCTAATTTTTGTAACTTTTTTTTGACCATGTAAAAATAAAATAAATAATGAAGGCTCCAATCCTTTTTGTTGTAGTATGAAATATATTTTTATTAACAACTAGAAAATGAAGAGTAAAAACTTTGCCAAATCTCGCGTTGCCATTATTGTCAACGCAGGTGTATGTACTCAGCCTGTTTCTAATTTTTGCAAATGGCATCGTACGTCAATCATATTTGACACTTGTGAATTAGGCAGCTGAAATATGAAAACCAGACAAGGAAAAGAGTGCATTAAGGTCACAATAGAGATTTCTTACCTCAAAATCATTTTTTTTTAGTAAAAGGTTATTCAAAAACAAAATTGAATGATAAATTTTGCTCCAGCT
>JAYXIM010046177.1:0-27787 GCA_037575425.1 Anastrepha fraterculus
CTTTTCGTATTTTCATTTTTAACAATATAAGAAAAAAATAATAATCTATTGCCATCATTTATTTGTCGTTATTTTGACATCAATTAAAACTCATTTTCAAGTACTTTCTCGAACTCTTCCTGTGAATGGTCGACTCTAAAATTAGTTTTACTGGCAACCAATTTTACCTACATATCTTCCATCAACTTATATTGTATTGAATGAATTTTGGTCAAAGCTTCAAGATCAAAGCAAGCATGCAATTATTTCACATTGAAATCTCCCAGCCAATTTATTTGGTATAAAACAATCAACGCACAAACCTACTGGTAAACAAAAAAAGAAAAACAAAAACATTCTGCATGTGGCCCATATATCACACGTAAGCACTCTTAAACACCGTAAAATGTATCTAAACAAATATCCTCCGCCAATGAATAGCAAGCATTAAAAACCTGTCGCATTGCGTATTCCCAACCCTTATCGTTGTAAGGCGTCACAGTCTTAGAGCTGCCAACAAAATTTCGATACCAATTTGTCCGGTCATCGAGCCTACTTAATCCAATTTAGTTATAAAAAGGGCTTTTGAAATGCTTGTGACCCTTTTTTGTATGCATTTTTATATCCTCTTGTCTCAGTAGAAAAGCAAGCAATCAATAAGTATTTTATACCCACCCATCAATCTTTGAACTTTGGGATATGCGGCTACTTCTACTACTACTTAAATGGCAGCCTGCTACACAAACATGAAGCCGATAAACACTTAAGCTACTAGAAGGGTTTTTTATTTGCATGTTATTTGCCTGTTTTTATCATTATACTTTCGTTTTGCGATTTCTGCTAAATGCCATTTGGAATCACTTTGCGATTTATGCTGTTAATGGTTAGGATTAGTTGAGCAAAGTGTTTTAATATATAAACTAAATTGGTATGTTATTTATATGTAAAAAGTGTTGAAGTATGGATGAAAAAGTGAGATAAAATTTAGATAAGAGATCTCATTACTTCGGTTTGAACTTTTCTCGAAATAAATTCAGGCGTAAATTTCCGAACAGCCGATAAACGTATATTTATTTATTTATTTATCTAAAGGTATTCATTGTCTGAACTTTTTCTGTTTTTGGTTGTTGGGTCTTCTACATTTACATGAGCTGCTTTTTCGTCATCTCTTTAGATGATTCATTGAAAGAAACGAAAATAAGTGGGTCATAGACCTCAGGTCTAGGAGTTGGATTAAAATGAAAAACTGTGATTCGTAACTGATGCTATACTCACATGTAGAGAATTTTGAGCAAAATAAACATCACAAATGAATATACCCAAAACCAACATAAGATCCTCTAACGCCTAGTTGGGCCATAGGACGGCCAACATCATCATCATCATTGTTGGCTGGACAACCCTGGTCGGGTCTTCGCCTACTGTAGCATATGCCTCCAATTGTCTCGGTTTCGTGTCTGTGCCCTCTATGCCCGACATACAAATCACTACTAATCCTGCGTCTTCTTCTATACCGTCTACATATTTATCTAAGCGGCGGGCGGCCCCTTCTTCTCTGTCTGTGGCATTTACCGAAGAGTATTTGTTGAGGTGGGTAATCTGTGTTAGCCCGCAATATGTGACCTGCCCATCTCAATCTGTTGATCATGATTGTGAGTATCACAGATGGGTGGGCATTAGGCCGGATCGATTTGTGGGGAGGCAAAAAAATCGCCCATTGCTATGTGAAAATCATATTCTAGGGATCAAAATAAGAAACTTTGCCGAAGGAACCATACCTCTAAAACGAATTCTAATGTCGCCCAATTTGGGTCGAACTTTTTGGTATCTTTTCTCATGTAAAGACCAAAAATTGTGATATGTTGAAATGATTGTATGGGGAGCCCCCCAGGGGAGTTCCAGGGCGTGTGCCACTGGCATAGGTGGATCGGCCGTCCAAAGTTAGTGGGGGTCGGTCATACATTTGGACTCGAATGGAGCACTCTAAATTGGTGAAAGTGGGATTTTTCGTTGGACCCAAATTGGGGGACATCAGAATTCGAGGTATGGTTCCTTCGGCAAAGTTTCTTATTTTGATCCCTAGAATCACAGAGCAATGAGCGATTTTTAAATCGACCCGCCCTAGTGGGCATATAGTTTTTTGAGTTCATGATTGTATCTTTCCGCCACTCGCCTTTAAAAGCATATCGCGCCAAAAATTTTTCGCAGAACTCTCCTCTCGAACATCAGCAGTTTCTGTTAATCTGCTTCTTTGTGTCCACGTTTCACTACCGTATAGCAAGATGGAAATTATAATTGAGCGGTACAGTGAAATGTTTATTTTTCTGTCTAGGAGGCCACACTCTTAGGTGTTGACACAGCGAGAAATAGCAGCGGTTGGTCATAAGGATTCTGTGGCCGATTTCTGCAGAAACTTTGTTGTCATGGTTAATGATTACCCCAAGGTATTTAAGTTCCTTCACTACTTTGCAACCATAGTCACCGATTTTAGCATTTGACCCACATTGTTTTTGAGAGAATCCGATGTAGTTGAAACTAGCGCTTTAGTTATGGCTTCGTTTATTTCTAAACCCATACATTTTGCTGCTCTATCAATACTTGCAAGGCTTCTTTTCAAACTTGGCAGCGAGGAAGCGAGTATGTCTATACCGTTCGCGAAAACCAGCAGTTGAACCGATTTAAACAAAACAGTTCCCTTTGTGTTTACGGCAGAGTCCCTGATAAACTTTTCAAGGGAAATATTAAAAACGAGGCATGAGAGCCCATCCCCTTGTCGAAGTGCGTTCAAGGTGGCGAACTCTCGCGATGGATTGTTCTGAACTCTTACTACGCTCCTTATATTCTGCATGATCGAGCGTGTTAAAAGTATTAACTAAATTATCAGGATTAAAGGATTCTGCCATCGCTAAGAAGAGCTGGTTCCTAATTATGCTGTCGTAAGCTGCTTTGAAGTCTATAAAAAGATGATACGTCATCATGTCATATTCGCGAGACTTTTCTAAAATCTGTCTTAGTACCAAAAATTTGGTTAATCATTGATCTTCCCTCTTGAAAACGAGCCCGGTAGCTACCAATGCTACGTTCAGCATGCGGTTTAAGTCTAGCGCTTAGAATATTTGAAAATATTTTGTAGAGGCTGTTCAAAAGGGTTATGGGCCGGTAATTTTCAAAGATCAACATGTATCCTTTTTTATGTAGAGGGTAAATTATTCCAATTTCCAACATCTTAAGCATGCATTCCTCATTCCATATGCGACCAACATACCTACATACATCTTATTTCCAAAACATTCCATTTAACAAAATAAAAAAACCAAATTGACTGGAGTACCTAAAATTAAAAATAAGGCAGCACGCTATTCACTTTTGAGCTTAGCTTTTATTATTATTATTGAAATTGTTTAAGGAAGCAACAACACTAACAGCATGGGACATCTGGGACGTCTGATAACATAATGTGTAAATGTAGTTTAAATGAGGTCTAGCGATAAATAATTATTTGAGTACGTGTAGCTAATTAAAGCAGCGGTAAATATAAGCTGAACCATTAGATCCGTCTTACAAGTGGTTGGCTTTTAGCATTTGTTCAAAGCTGCGTAAACACATATCTGCACAGGATATTGAAGATATGGTGGCCCAATACTATAAGTAATGAGAAGCTCTGTGAGAGGTGCAAACTTCAACCGATAACTGACTTGATAAAGTTAAGAAAGTGGGGCTGGATTGGCTATACGCTTCGCAAAGACGCGAGTGAAATTTACCGCCAAGCCCTGGACTGGAACCCATAGGTTACTCGCAAGGTCATGGAGGAGAATGGTTCAGAAGGAAGTCCAAGAATCTGGAAAGACGTGGAACGAAATTAAGCAAAGAACAGAACACGATGAAGAAGTTGTATCCAGGCCCAACGCGCGAATGGGAAAAACACGAAATGATGGTGAAGAATATTACTTGCGGAGGGCTATTTAAGAAAATCAAGTGCGTGAGAGGATCCAAAGAATTATTATATGGAGATGTCTAGATTTCGACAGGATTATAGAATATGATCTAGCGTTGCGGTTTCGTAACAAAAGGGGCAATAGGTTGGTTATGTACGCTAGAGGAGGAGTACGTGAGTGAGAATCGTGTGTAGGTGTACGGTTTGAGCACTTTTAATGAACGCTCGAAAGGTGTTGATATTTTTGATCGAGATGGATTTGTGAAAGCGTAGTGGTGGTGGTAATTTATCCAGTTTTCTAACAGATAAAAGCGCAACTGCTTTGTAATGTCTAGGAATGATGTTTTAATCGCAGATAGAGATCAATGATTAAGTCCAAAGAACCTATTAACGGGATATCAGCACACTTTCTACACCGACGGATCCAAAACCAGTGTTGGAAGCGGATCTGGATGGTATTTAGACGAAGACACTAAGTCCTCCTATGCCACAGGACATATGGCCATGGTATTCCTTTCTAGTCTATGCCATCTTGAATGTGGCGTACTGGCTAACTGAGAAAAAGTGGCAGGGCAACAGTATTGGAATTTGTAGTGACAGTCAAACTGCACTGAAAGCCCTTGCAAACCCACGTTGCTCTTCGTAGTTAGAAGGTGAATGCAAGACTAAACTGAACAGGGTTGCTAAACACAACAAAGTTAGTCTCATTTGGGTGCCTGGACATTGTGGTATTACAGGGAACGAGTTAGCTGATAAATTGGCAAATGAAGGCTCTGCAAGTATGCTACTAGCCCCTGAACCCTTTCTAGGTGTCAATTCCGCATCGAGTCAACTATGGATTGACGACTTCATGAGGTCTACCATAGAGGACGTTTGTCTGAGTCGAGCTCATGCAGAGTAGCCAAGTGCTTTGTGAAAGAACCAAACAGGAAAATAGCGACCTTTCTCCTAAAACTCAGCAGAAGGAGCCTGAGAGTACTGATGGGTGTAATCACAGGGCGCAACGTCTGTGGTCAGCATATGGCTGTCATGGGGGGCGTCGACAGCCTGATATACCTATCCTGTCTTGAGGAAGACGACACAGCAGCGCATTTTCTCTGTAGCTGAATCAGATATTGGGTGGCGATATACTGAGTATGGATAAGGTTCATACATCTCCTCTTCCGGATCTCTTAAGGCTCATCAATGAATCCAAGAGATTTGTGGAAGAGTGACCTCAAACTAATTTTTCCGTCTTACCATCCAATTTTTACCTTTCCTATCTCTATTCTTCCTACTGAAATCTATCCGGGTGTAGTACAATGTTCTACTGACTACCCCCACAAATATAATTCAATCTAATCTAATCTAATGTCTAGGAGGATGCCATTCTTAGAGTAGCATTTATGAAGTATTGATGTTAGTTTAGAAAATAGACTTTTTATTCAGAATTGTCAGTAGTATACTTCGGTAAAAATTTTACTCTATAGTTAAAGGCGTATCAACATGGGTCCTTCAATTTTCCTCTCTACAATCTATCGCTACTCTCCCTAAATTAAGCAACCTTTACTGAAATTTCAAACTAGTTAGAAAATCTCGTTATTTTTAGCAGTTCTAATATAGTCTCACATTTGCATTCCTCTCACACACATTTGAATATGCAGCGAATTCGCAATCAGCCACAAAAAATTTGTTTGCTACAATTGTGGCAAGAAAAAAGCTTAGTTAGTCACAGTGAGTAAAAGCATTATTAGGGCAACCGCAACAACCTGCACTGATACGGCAACTGCCGCAGGTGTGCCCACAGCTGTTTTGGTTGCGTTGTAAATCCATAGCATCTGAGACGTAAAAACATATGGACAGGCGTGGGCATGCGAAAGAGCTGGAGTGTAGTGTGGCAATGTGTCGTGAGTACGTTAGTGCACGACTCTTAAAATCTCTTGTGCGTAGCATGCCACTAGCCACTTGCCGCTTACCATTTGCCGCTCACCGACACACTTCAATGCCCTTTCCGCTTGTCACTTGTTTGCTGCTAGACCACAAGTCCTTTCCACTGAGCTGAGCACAAAGGTACGAGCTTTCATGTAACTGTGCGTCATATTTGTATGTGCAGCGCTTCACTGTTCACTTCTTTTCATAGTTGAATAGTCAAAGTGACTTTTGAGCATGTCAGAACAAAATCAAAATTTGGAATGTAATAGTTTTTAATTTCTTTCAAGCATTTGTGTTTGCGAATTCGTATAGGAACACTATGTAATAATACTTTATTTTTAGATACCACTGGGAAATTATTCATAAGTTATGAAACATAGAAATCTGTATTTCAAAAACTTTGTGTCTCAAAATTGTTCCATCATGGCTGAACTGGGAGAATATTATAATATTCCAAAGGAGGGAAATAAAAATGAGAATAAACTGGTGTGTGAAAGAGAATTAAACACAAACGAAGCCACGCAGTTACTATTTATTCACACGAATGATTTCTATTTAGATTTCCAGGAACCATTTATAAAGTTTTATGAAGGTCACCTTTGCGATACTACTTTTGATGAACTTTAACTCGATATTTTCATTAAAAAGTCTGATATTCTGCATATAAAGTTTTCAACTTCAAGCTTTATTTGCTCTTTTTCAGTGGTTTGGGGAATTCATCTCGTCCAAAAGATGGATTTAGCTCGTAAAAATTTTGGTGCGATGATTTATTAAGATTTTCGACGTGGATTACAAAGCTAGGAGTTCACTGATCAACTTGTTTCGACTTTTGCCGTTAGAGCAGTATATGGAACGCTGGTACAGCGAGTTCCAGCGTGGCTGTCGATTCTTGGAGGACGATTTTGTAAAGGCCGTCCATAAACGATTGCTGTGCCAGAAACTGTGCATCAATTGATAATGCAAGATGATCATGCGACATACCACGGGATAGAGACATCCTTGGGCAATACTGGAACTAGCACACATTCATTATTACTCGTACATTTGGTCATCAAGAAGATTTGTTCTCCTTGGATATCGTAAAATTTGACAATTCGCCAATTGGCCCAAATAGCACTCGTGCCTATTGGTTGAAGAAATGCATCCGCGATGGCTCAAAATACGTCTATGACACCGCAACAGCTGGCGAATCTTGGATCTTTGCATATGAGCTTAAAACAAGAAAGCCATCGACAGTAAAGGGTTGCCAATATTCGACGGACCCATCTGGCAACCCCGTATCTCTTGACAGAGACGTCAGATCGCTTAATGACATACCGCGTTGGAAGCGTCAGTCCAAGCAAATTTTTACCATGGAACAGTACACGCCACGCGAGCGCTCCCAAATGGTTGAAATTTACATTCAACAATCAACAAAAGAAGTCAATTGTGAAAACTCAACGTGCGTGTAAAAAATTAAATAATGTGAAAATTCCGCCTTCTAAGAACACCATTAAACGTTTTTACGAAAGGTTTTCGACCGGTGATGCTCTTTCTAATCCAAAGAGGCCAAATCAAAACCGACCAAGGCATCGCCAAGAACATCCCAAAGTCGCCGTTCTCAGCAGTTGGGCACCACTTTACAACGAATTATCGGCATTGATTTGCATTTATTCCTGTATAAGATTCAATTGACGCAAAGATTGTTGCCTGCGGACAAGCCTCGTCGATTGGAACGGGCCCAAAGAGTCATCGAAATCCGTCGGGTCCGTCGAATATGGACAACCCTGTATAGGTGTTCCAAGACGAGCTTAATCCAACAAAAGTTGTTCACGGAGGGAGCATTTCAAAGCAAATAGACGTCTAATATATTACTACAGAAACTTAAAGCAGTTAATTTTGAGTGGTACACAACTATTTGTTACCCAGAAGTTTTCGAAGAATTAAAAAAAACCAACCGCCGTAGACTAATCGTCCTTCACTAAAACAAATCGAGCTCTCACATATCGGCTCCCACAAGAAAGAGATTTTGAGCACTCAAAAGTTCGAATTCTAGAGCAGTCCACCTAATAGCCCTGATTTGGCATATAAGGATTTCTTTTGGTTCCCAAGCATTAAAAATAAAATGCGAGTTCAACGCTTTTCAATGCCTGAAAAAGCTGATGTAGCCTTTAAACAGCTCATTTGGGAGGTATCAATTTCTGAGTTGCAATTGGTTCAAGCAAATGCAGAAGTGTATTGGCTCCCAAGAAGAATATTTTGAACAAAAAACAATAAAGTCATACGGTTTTTATAATAACTTAGTTTTTGTACTGTGACCAATGGCCGACACTTCGACTAAAATATCTCTGTCATTATGCTTTACTGAATTTTCATTATTACGCCCACAAAGTAAAGACTACCCCCGTTAAATGTTTATTGAACAAAAATTTTGTGTATTACATGGTTTATCTCAAAACTCAAACTTTCAAACTTTATACCAAATTTAGAAAAATTCTGTAGATTTTCCTCGAATTTTCATCAGTTCAAAAACTTTCTAATCTGTATGTTTAAAAGAGCATGGCTCATAAAATTTTCAAACCTTTTTTTTAAATAAGTGCAGGTTTTAAATGGCTTCACATACATTTTTCATTTGCTTTGTTTGCTACGCCGGAGGTTTTTCTTTTTCATATAACAAATGCACCTCGAAAAGTGGCGTCGATTTTTTTATTTTTATTTTTTAGCTGGAATTTTCTTCCATTCCATTCACTTCATTCGCAAGAAATTAGTTTTTTTATGAAATAAAGATGTAAGAAGCTGTAAAAAAAAATAATAGTTAAATTATATACATAAATAAGTAAAAAATCAACTTCGTAGAAAGTAATATAAAAAAATTAATGCATTCAAAGGCCACATATTAAGAAGATAAATACATAGCTCGTAAATCTGACGCACCTGCGCTTATTTCTGAATGCTTTTGAATGTTTCCAGGTCTTAAATTTACAAAAGCATACTTTGTAGCATCTGCACAACAAACTTATGAACACCACACAGCCACACATTTGCTTGTGTGTGGCAGCATACGCAACGCATACGCGCTGGTGTGAAAATCTACCTTTTTCGCACGTATCGCAGCACGCGTTGATCAATTATAGCCATTTCTCAATGTTGCGATGAGGTTTTCTATTCAACCAATGTTCATGTAACGCACTGTTTCGCATAAAATGGATTTGCCGCTTGTTGGTCTCATGAATTTTTATTACCTTTTTTTCAATTGACTTACAACTATTCTACTACACACATACATTCCATACCAATATATAAGCCGTTTTATTTGAAAGTGGTGTAAGTCCACTTTCCTCAAAGACAGATAACTATTTAGCTCAAAATTGTACTACAGGCATAATTTCTTTAGCGCATTTTTATATGTGTGGCAACATTGTGCATGCGCATTTTTATAGTTTCCGCGAATTTCGGTTTTTCGTCGTTTATTACAGTATATAAAGTCATCAAGGGGGCCCAAGAAGTTGCTTCTTGTTGCTCGAGGTATTTAGAAAATGTAACCACGCAACGATATGTGCAACGGACAAAATAGATATTTGAAATTGTATTTAATGCGGCGTAAAATCGTTCAGGCCCCCAAGAACTGCGCAGAAATTATAGGTCATAATATTTTATATTCAAGACACTCTTATCTACCAAATAATAACTATTTTGAAAGTACGTGTTAATGTATGGATTTTTTGTATGAAATGAAAGAAGCTGATTTTATTTCTACATACAAAAGATGCAATTCCATGAAGACGATTGGTATTTTAATGGTGAAGAAGAAAATTGGTGTTGAAGATATGTTGGATAAGAGTTTTAAGAAGCAAACGAGATACAATCTTCCATGAATATTCATTTAGTGAGAATGAGGACTTTAAATCTTTAAATTTGGAAATTCGAAACATATAAGTCAACGACTTACTCTTTCGAATTCGAACTTGCTCGGGCACGACGCACTGCAGTACGAATAGAAGGCTAAAACGTTTTCACTTTGTATAGTCTTTACACATGCGTAGATACTACAAGTCTCATACACGCAAATTTACTCTATTCAATGTTCATATAAGATAAAATAATTTTCATATAAGATACAATTTTGTTAATTTCAATAAAATAATCAAAACATACATTTTGAAATTATTTTACGGAACAAAATTTTGGCAAATAAAGAAGGAATTTATCATTACCATAATTTCTTTTATAAAATTTTGTCGATTAAAGTAAAATTCACAACAAAAATGAACTAAAAAAACCCAAACTGGAACTTTACATCTCGTTGTGATTGTGTCAATATAATCCACGGTCTCCTTTTTCTGTGCTGAGAGTATCTATTCTGTGTCAAGGCCAATGCTGGCCTTTCTTTGGACATATAGTCAGTAAAGAAGAAATTAAATATAACACAATTAAATCGGACTATAAATCACTGACTAAATGAAAACAATAATTTTCATTCAGAAAAACTAGGCTCGACCTTCAATCAATGATCTAGGTATATGGGAAAAAGTATGTAACATATTGATTATGTTAGTATATTTTGTTGTTACCTCTCCGTTTCAGGAGTGGGGTAGCCGCTTCTCAGGCTCCCTCCACGAAATAAGTTCTTCATCCCGATTACTTCTTAATCACGGCCGATAACTGCATAGCTTTAGACTCACCGTCAATAAGAAAGGAATTAAATATAACACGAATATATCGAATCATTAATTCACTGACTGCAATGATAACAATAATTTTCATTCATAATAAAAAATAGTTTAAAAAAAAACTAAAAAACACGCTTTTTTGCTAATCGAACTAAAAAGTAGAAAATAAAAAATAGTTTAAAAAACTAAAAAACACGCTTTTATTGCTAATCTACTTTTTAGTTCGCACGCTTTTAACTCTAATTTTAATTATTCTATTTGTATCTTAATTTTTGTTATAATTCTGCTCTGAGGTAGTTGACTGTAATTGATCGTTCGATTTGCTATTACTTCATTATAGTTCTCTTTGTCATTAAAATTTATTTTCTACTTTTTAGTTCGATTAGCAATAAAAGCGTGTTTTTTAGTTTTTTAAACTCTTTTTTATTTAGAATCAGGGAAAGGGTAAATTTGGAAAAGTGCGAGTACAGTGCTTTACGTGGGACTCCTCTGGGATGGCAGGCTTGTGCACTTACGCTAGACTACCCATGTCGATAAAGACATTAAAAGTATGAAATTTTGTTAATCACACTAAGAAAATAATTACGTTATAAATTTACAACAATTTAAATTTGAAAAATGAAAAACTAATGTAATTACATATATCCATTTTTTTTAATTATTCAAATGCAAAGCCTTAAATATTTCGATAAAAAATTATATACACTAACACCACTTTCAAAGAAAATGGCATATATATGAAGGTCCCTACAACCGAGCATTCATAGCTTCGCGGCAACCATTGAAATCGGTACAATAAATTATTTCAACCATTTGCTTGGCGCCTAACAACTTACCCACAACAGCAGTATTGAGCGATTGATTGAAAATTATTTTCATTTTAATTCACTCGTACCACAAACTCATACACATACACTTTGAATGCGCACGATTTAGCTATATTACGCTTCCACTTCATATTTGAAATGCATTTCTATTCACTAAAGTCCTTGTGGCCGCTTTCTCTTTCCATCAATCTACAGCTGGGGTGGTAGTGTATTTAGGGGAAGCTACATAGGCAGTGTATGTTTGAATAGGTACTGTGCGTGTGTTTTTGATTTTCGTTTCTGTTCCAATTCAATTTGCCATTAATTTTAAAATCCTATAGTGCGTTTTCTGTGTGAGGTCTATGGTTTTTTGTTGTTTTGTTGTTTTTGTTACTACTCTCTACACATGCAATGCCACACTCGTACTTGGTGTTGCTGTTAAATTCCCGTTAAATCCCCATTTGGTATGCTACGCGTGTCATACGCTCTGTGTAGTGAAGCAAAATTGTGGCTGCTATGTTGCATACCTACAAATTGTTTGGTTGCTTCGGTTGACCGCTTTGTGGCCCAGTTTTTTCTGGTACCCCTACTCATGCACATCATTGTGTAATGACCGCTTGCTTTTTCAATTAGCCACATGCATGTACATATGTATGTATGTATATATGTTGCATGATTGAATTGTTTTCATATAGTGCCGGCCGGAGTTGAAAAAGTATGGCAGAACATTTTTTCTCTAATATTCTAAGGCTGACCAGTTAAGAACGGTAGGAAAACTAAATTTTGTAAAAAAATAAAAAAAGCTGCTTGTGCTACTTAGTATAGAACTCTTTTTATAATTACGATGACATAAGGGAATATTTTAAAAGACCCACATATAGAGTAAAGATTTCAAATGTAACCAAATAAACTTGAAACTACTCGACGGTACAGAAATATCTGTATGCTTTGTTTTGCTTTCCGCTCTTCTGCATCGAAATACATTTGTGTAAACACTAGGATGGGCCAAAATACATTTTTTTATTATGCTACCCCCAAAATTGTTATATAGCCAAAAAATCAGTCACTATATTTTTCATTTAATATTCACCCTTGCCGCCAACTCGTTAAGAATGTTCATGAGATAATATCAGTAAAGTCACCAATTGAACTAGACGACAAAATAAACCTGCATCTGAAAGGAAGGAGTGTATCCTGTACTGGTACACAGATGGCTCGAAAACACCAGAAGGCATTGGCGCTGGAATATATGGCCCCAGAACCAACCAAGGGTTCTGTGCCAATGGGTAGTTTTCCAAGCATCTTCCAAGCGGAGATGAAAGCCATCTATTTATGTGCAGAGATGAATTTAGACAGAAATCTCTGGAATGAGCGAATTGTAATTTTGAATTGCCAGGCATTGTCATCTTGTGCATAGTTGGTTTTGTAAGAATAGTTTTTTTCAGGTCCGTTTTCCAAAAACTAATTAGAAACCTTTAATTTTTTTCTAGTTTTTTGAATTCAACATTTTTTCCAAAATGTACTTAAGCCAACCTGAACTTTTGGCATATCTAATTAACCTCTCCAGTAAGAACTGCCCCGAACATCAACGTTAGGTTGGGTTAGGTTAGATTAAATGGCTGCCCTTGTTTGGGGCCGTTGTGATGCCATACAGGGGAAAGTAGAAAGGAGAAGGGATGGTAAAAGGAGCCTTGGGATTAGGGGAAGAAGATCATGCACTTAAGGTGGCGCTGACGGTGGCTGATTTACGTTTGTAATTAGCCGCATTAAGCTGCTGATGAACTTTATTTAAACTAAATTTAAACCCGCTATATCCGCACCTGAAGCGAAAAAATGAGAGCCCAGATATCGAAATCTTTGCCAGACGAGAGCAGAGCTGAGAAGAAGGTGATGAGAAGATTTCACCTCGCCCTCAAAACATCTTCTGGAGAACGGACTTGAGGCAATCCCGGTAAGGATATCCACCAAACTCGAACAGCAAAGTAACACCTAAAAACTAGAACGCATTGTTTGAAATGCGTAGCATTTGCACGAGAAGTCTCGAATAGACCGCCCAACTCCCCAACTCCCTTATACATTGTAGTGCTGAGCTCGGAATTTTTTGTCCATATTACAAGTAGTAAAACGCACCAGTAGTATTATTGTGAAAAATCGTATAATTTTTTTGACAACCTCAATATATTGCTTGCTCTCTTTCGTCCATTATTTAGAAAGTTGTACGATCAGTTAGATTAGATTAGCGCACTTGCTGTCAGTAGCTGCAATGACTTTCACCTGTACTTATTAGAATGATAGAAATCGATTTCCCAAGTCCCGCGATGTCGTTCTCGCTATGTGGTCTCATATATCGTATGATGCATGCTTGAAGGTCGTATCCGTACTGCAATTCACTCGATTTGCTCTTTCCGATAATGAAATTAAACACGGCTATAAAACAATAGGGTATGGAGATGACATTTTTAATGTATTATTATTATTATTATTTATTAGAGCTATATGAAATATAACACTAATTGATAGAGCACACTAGCTACTTAGGCCTACGGTGCTATCTTTGATTGTAATAATTCAAGGCTACCAAGAAAGGACCATAAAGAACTTAATGCAGGGTGCCTTAAATATAACCTGAGAGTGATGTGGAAAAGAGGGATTATCAATCAACACTTCGAAAACCACTATTATCCCCTGTATCGCATGTTCTAAATGTACCCACCCTGGGAGTAAATGGAATAAAGTTACCTCTAAAGGAGGAGGTTAGGTATATAAGAATTATCTTGGATAAAAAACCCACCTGGGAGGCCCACCTCAACTCAGTAATAAAAAATGGGCAACAAAACAACTCTTGGGTAAATCCTGGGGTCTGACGCTAAAATGACCTTCTGTATCTACATCCAAATGGTAGGAACTATCGTACTAAATATATGGGGCTTTGGTATGGTGGGTTAAAACAAATCAAACTACTGCTATATCAAAACTGTGTAAACTACAAAGGCTGACATGTCTAATCATAACAGCGGCCATGAGAACTGCTCCAACTGCTGGCATAGAAGCGCTTTTAAATTTACCACCGCTACATTTAACAATGCAAAAGAAAGCTACTATCCAAGCACTCTATTGAAAGAAAGACTTAAACCAGAATGTCTGACTGCACACCTCAATATCATGAACAGGACTCAACATGCAGTATGCAAAACCCAAGCGAAAGACCACACGGAACCCGTACCCACTTTTGTTTAGAGATACAATATGGCTAAATGATGACTCTCAAAAATGGTACACAGATGGTTCCAAAACGCTCCAAGGAATATGAGCAGGAATTGTGGGGCGTAGAACACACAAATCCCTAACACTAAGTACAGATACCGCGATTTTCCATGCACCGCTTTTTGCCATAATGGAAACCGTGGAAATCATATCCAAAAGAGGGGTCGAGAAAGAAAAAATTAAAATTCTTTTGGGCAGCCAATCGGTCCTCGAAACCTTGAATAGCTTCACATTCAAGTCAAAAGTCCTAATAGATGGTAACAATGCACTCAACAAACTGGCCAGTCATAATCAGGTCTCACTGATTTGGGTAACAGGACATGAGGGGCACGAAGGAAACGAGAAGGCAGACTTTTATGCCGAAAAGGGGACAAAAGGGATATTTATTGGGCCAACTCCATTTTTCGACTTTAACAAAAATAATATAAAATAGGAAATCCAAAAAATGTATCCAAACAAAAATCAGGGATCACTGGAATGGCGCAAGCGTTCTTAATCACTCCAAAAAGTTGCTTAACTTCAATGCCAACATAGCAAAATCTGCTCCAACCCTAGATAAAAAGGGCCTAAGATTACTCTGTGAAGCACTTACAGGTCACTTTGCCTGTAATAAACACTTTAACTCAATGGGGTTATCTAGTACAAGATCATGCAGGTTCTGCTGTGATGAAAAGGAGTCCATGGAACACTTAATCACCAACTGTGAGGCATTAGGCTACAAGCGGCACAGAATCCTGGGCTCGTACCTACTAGAGGAGGAACACGTACAATTGCTCCTTCCTAAGGAGCTGGTTCGCTTCCTCGGTGTACTTAATATATTATAATTAAGTAATTAGGGGCACACAATCGATCAATCTGGTCGCAGTGCATAAAGATCTTAACCTAACCCGTACAACCATTACCAAACACGGCTTACTGTTTAGTACAACAAACTCTCTCTATACTGTCGCACTCTCTTTTCATTCCGCCCTCCTAATCTACAATGACAACTTCTAGACGGGTAGACCGAGTTCACTTAAATACTGACTAAATATAATGTTCAGGGTCTCAGCACTTCATTTTCGCTTCTGGCCATAGCCAGTTAGATCTACAAGCTGCGCACTGCAGTACGGGTTGAAGAGAATTTAGCACAACTAGCAAGCTGCAAGTGTATGGACTGCACACCATAAATCAACAATCGAATACGAATCCGTGCATTTCGATTTGTTTATTTTGGTGCAGACTCCTGAAGAGCTAATCAATTTCAATGCTTTCCACTTAAAAATAATTACACAAATCTGTTATTTATTTCACTTGTTTCAGCTTTAGAAATGTTAAGTTTATTAAACAAATAATACAACGTAAACAAGCTACTCAATAGAAAATACTTTAAGACGCTAAGAAATGTGGACACTAATGTGGCTACAACGGATAATTAAAATATGTACATATGTATATAAGTGAGGATATTTATACCCTGCAGGGAAATGTACTAATGCCAAACTGGTGGGCCTCTAGTGAATTTAAAAAAAATATTAGTTCACGATTCTTACTTACATATATTTTGGAAGTGCTATTTGTCCCTGACCACATTTAAATATAAATATAGAAATATTTACTTTAATTTTCCTTACTTTAATTTTCCTTAGTTCAATTTTTCCTTAAAATATAGTTTTGAAAAGATAGATCCGAATGTAGGAAAGTTGTTCATTCAGGTCGTTTTTATTAGGCCTGAAACCTGAAGTGTTGATTTGCGAATTGTATAATTTTATACCGACCATCCTCAGTAGGGTTGAAATCATCAAAAAGTTTCTTTGAAACATTCCAGTTGCCGGTTAGCCCAATATAGTCAAGAAATTTACTATAGCCAAAGAAGTAAGTGAACGCTGGATCTCTAAAGCTCGTCATCAGATGTCCTTAGTACAGGATAAACATTCAGATAAATATTTACTCTTACCGCTTAACTCATCTGTATTAGGTTTTCATAGTTCTAGTTTATTTTAGTCATCCTAGTTTCTTCACTACTCGATCCATTCGATGATGCCTTAGTCGGGTGCTTTACTAATTCTGACGCTAGTTCGATTCAGTATAAACCAACCCAAGAACTCAATTACTTTTGGACATCAAGTGTTCAGGCTCATGTCAAGAAAAAACGAGAAGAGCTTGACTTGAAATTAAGCTATATTATCTGATTGGTAGGCGCTCAAGCGAATCAATCCCCCACAAATTACTTATTTACAAGGAAACAATAAGACTGGTTTGGATTTACGGTATACAATTTGTGGAAGGCGCTAGCTAAAAGTACATCACCTCTAGCCATCGTATACAAAACAAAATCATGCGTAAATGCACCATACTACATATATGAGAAATCATCGTGATCTTAGCATATCAACTATGACAGAAGTAACGAAGAAATTTGCCATCGCTCAACAACCGTGACTAAAGAAGCATGTCAAAGATGCAGCGCTCAGCTTACTTCGGTTAAACCTTTCACCCGACAACTTAGTTTTTTAAGCACATTTAACTTTTTAAATCACCTCAATTCCCACATTTGAGAGTGCAACTAACCCATGTGATCCTTTTCGTTTTTGTACCATGACTAAGTCTTTGGATGTGCAAAGTAAATTTTGGTGCCCTTTTTTTCCATAATAATCTTGAAATTCTTGTCAGTCTATGCACAGGACGCTTCCAACTTTATCAGTTTGTATTTATTTGGACTTCTATGACATTATTTTCACTCTGCAGGTTGCTGATGATCTTACTATTATATATATATATATAATTGGCGCATACACCCTTTTTGGGTGTTTGGTCGAGCTCCTCCTCCTATTTGTGGTGTGCGTCTTGATGTTGTTCCACAAATGGAGGGACCTACAGTTTCACGCCGACTCCGAACGGCAAATATTTTGATGAGGAGCTTTTTCATGGCAGAAATACACTCGGAGGTTTGCCATTGCCGGCCGAGGGGCGACCGCTATTAGAAAAATGTTTTTCTTAATTTTGGTGTTTCACCGGAATTTGAACCAACGTTATCTTTGTGAATTTCGAATGGTAGTCACGCCCCAACCCATTCGGCTATGGTGGCCGCGATCTAACTATCGTTCATAATCCACACACTCTAAACGCATCCTCCTAACCATTCCACCACCACCTCTCCCCGCCCCCTCCTCCTTTCATCCCATCGGTTGTTCTCTTTGAACCTCCTTCATAATGGTATCACAAAGGTCGAATCCTTTTATCTTTGTCCAAGTGTGCTCATTCCTTGGGCAACCATATCAACCTAACCTAACCCGTGAAGTGGGAATGATAAGTAGACCTCTCGCAAAGTGTAGTCCAAGAGTAGTAGGCTTTCATGTGGTTCTAGTTTGAAGAATTGCCCTCGCTGAAGATCTTAGGCTAAGCAACTGGTGAGAGTCCAAAGATCTATCTTCACTGAAACAAATGGAGCACATCGGACTACAACCACTCAAGTGCTTAACACAGTACTATTTGGCTATTATACTACTATGCCTATCATCATTCATATATGAGCCATGCTGCTAAAATTAAATGAATTCCGAAAGTATTTCTGCATTTCGCGTTGCTTAATTTACCCTTTTCGGATCCTATCGCTGCCTATGAAGCGCGTTGCTTTTGTTTAACTTAAAATTATTGCAGAACAGGAGAATAATCTTGTCTTTATGTTTAATTTTTTATTTGATCGGTGGTACTTCTTGAGAGGATCTTCTATAATATTCCGGCCAGAATTGTTCATTTTCTATTTGGGATCTCAAAATTTCTTTATGCTCGAAATGCTCCTATAAGTAGAGCCTTAATTCAGTTGAATAAAATGCGTAAATTTGTTGACTACTCCTGTTCAAAAAATCACCTATTGAAATTTTTAAATATTTATTAAAAAAGTTTATTTTTAATTAAATATATGTTTAATGCCTATTAACCTTAAAGTATGTCTATTTAGCCTATATAAATTAAAAATATTCACTAGCTTAATAAACAAATAAATAAATCTTGTACGGACGTAAAACTCTGTCGAAATTACCACTTCACTTATTGCAATGAAACTGAAGTAGACGGAACTCAAGCTTGATTTAAGCTACGAAAACTTCAGGACACTTAAAAACTCTGAGTTCATCACCGTGGCTAATCCCGCTGGATCCAAGCGAAATCTTTTCCATTCATACCCTCTCAAAGCAAAAGTCGGGCAAGTGAAAAATTTGGAGACAGGGATTGATAAAGCTGTTGGCGAATAGCTCGAAATCAGGTGGTACAGTACGTGGAGGAGTACTTTGGGAACTGCTCTCTATCCAGCTTCGGTCTGCAGCTCACAGCACTGCAGTGAATTCCAAGCAGAGGCAGCAACTATCAGAAAAGAATTTGTTTGTGGCTGCTCATTTGTGTAACAACTGTCGAGGGAATAAGAATCTATTCCAATAGTCGGGCCGCAGTCAGGATCCTAACGATAATAACGCTGCGCTCCAAACTAATCGGAGCACACCGGGCTTTCCACAGGTACCCAGGTCACAGGGACAAGCAGAAAACTGCTGTTGAGCTAGCTATATAGGGACCCAATTAACTGGCTCTTCCGCGTACTTGTTGTTTAATCAGGGAAAGGCTTGTTTCGTATCAACTCATTCGAGGAAACTGGCTAACAAAGGCCACTGCTTATGAATATTGTGGGTATCCTAATCGAATATTGCCCATTATGTATCAGTGAGACTTGACATTATTGCGAGTATCTTTTCTGTATCTGTTTGGAAGATAACAGAACATTTCAGCATCTTCTTCTCAGCTGACTCATTCGCGTGGAGCTGGGATTATGTCATCTTCCTTTGGGTTGCAGCAGGTCAAGATATTACTCACCTGATGAAGTTCGGCAGTGGTATGAAGCGCTTAGCACAATTGATTAATACAATCATTAATATAAATACATATAATTATATATACATACAATATTTATAAATACACAATTTTGGGCTATTTGGCCACGCTCCTCCTCTTATATGTTTTGTTCGCCTTAAGGATCGACGGGCATTATAAAAAACTATTTCTCTCAATCGTTATTTCCTGGCGGGCGATTCAAAGCTATGTTCTACCGATTGCTAGTCGCACACCAACCCATTCGGCTATGACGGCCGACAATCTCAATAGAGGAGTTCAATTTCTGATGGGTTCTCTCATCGGCATTTATATGATGCAAACTTTAAATTCAGATGTTGCCACTCGCAGTGTGGAAGTATGGAAATTCTGTGTAATTCGAAAATCGTGCCAGTTCTAAAGCAGTTTTTTATTCACTCATATAAGTTTTCGCTACAGGGTATCAACTCCTATAAAATTGAAATAAATAAATGCGATTTAGAGCAGCTAACGCTTCCAAATAAATTGACGTCATTTGTTTGCCTAAGTTTATAAAGTAGAAGTGTTTTCAACACAATTCCATTCATACCTCAGCTACTGAGCCAATGGCACAAATTGGCACACTGGAGGAGATGAGGACTTAAGTAAAGAGATTTTCACATTTGCCAAGTGTTGTTGTTTATATTTCAGCGGCTTATGTTTGCATATATTTTGCGCTGTTTACATTTCGTTTGAGTGCATATAAACATATATGTGTGTATGTATATGTAGCTAGGTATATATATTTATAAGTATATTTGCTAAGACGCTGTCTGAGGAGTTCTGTAAATATAAGAGAAACATTTTTCTTAGCAAATAGAAATTAAAGCAAACAATTTTTTTATTTCATAATAAATAGACTGTGCCGAGGGCACATCGAAAGTGTTGAAGGAAAATAATTATTTAACCTTCATCCGTAATTAATTTCTTAAAATGGTTTTGGTGTCATAGTGCAATTTTACATACATACATACATTCAGTCAAAGAACTTTCGTCTAAATTGTGTTTGCTGGGATGTTGGAACAACTGTCCTCTATATTGTCACAGAGTTTGGTTGTGATCTGTCAATTAGCTTGTTTTTGGCATTTAATTATATAAAAATATCGAACAAAGAATTTGTCTTAACTTTTGTATTTTGAACGCGATTTCGGGTGCCAAATCGGTGACAATGTTGCAGAAAGCCTATGGCAAGTGTGCATTATCAAAAATACGCGTCTACGAGTGGAATAAGGCTTTTGCAGAGGACCGAAAAGTCGTGGACGATTTGCCCCGATCTGGTCGCCCATTAACGCCTTCAACAGATGAAAACGCGAACAAAGTCAAGGAAAACCATCACTTAAGTTTAAGAGAGGTAACTCCTTACCTTAGCGTGTCTTATGAATCAATCCGCAACATTTTACACCATCAATTGGGCATGAGACGCTTGGCTATTCGACTCGTCCCAAGAGAGTTGAATTTCTTTCAAAAAATGTATCGGGAGAAGGTGGATGAAGGCATACTTGAGCAAGTGAATTCGGACCCAACAGGTATCCAGCGTAGCTGATGAGAAGTGGATGTATAGGTTTGGCATGCAAACCAGTCAACAGGCGGCTGAATGGCGCTATCCACATGAGCCGTAACCAAAAAAAAACACGTCAAAATCGGTCAAAATCGAAAGTCTTGCTACTCGTTTTCTTTGATTACCATGGTTTTGTGCACTCAGAATTCATTCCAAATGGTTCTATGGTAAATAAAGAATATTATTTGGAAGTTGTGCGACGTTCGAGAGATAATGTGCCTTGGAAACGGCCCAATTTGTGGAAAGAAAGCTCATGGATTCTGCACCATGATAACGCACCGTCTCACAAGGCTCATTTTGTGAACACTTTTTTGACCAAAAACTCGACAAATCGACAAACATCATCGAAAAACCACCGTATTCACCGGATTTGGCCCCTGTGACTTTTTACTTTTCTCGAAACTTAAATTGTTACTTCTCGGACGCCACTTTGACTCATCTTGACTCTTTTGAAAGTGATATTAGTAGTGAATAATTCCTAAGCGGTATCTTTTTTACATCATCTTTGACATTTATCAGATGTACAATTTTACACTATGTTCTAAAGTTAAGCGCGTTAAAATTATTGAGATTTCTTATGAAAATGCTAGACTTCTAAAAACAAAACATCACAAAATTCGTAATTGTTTTGGTGGAAATAATCATTCGAATCAGTCGACAATTCAAAGTTTGCTGAATAACTTGCAAAAAACTGTCACTCTCTGGGACAGAAAAAACTGGCAGACTAAAACCTGGACGTTCTGTTGAAAATATTTCTGCTGTAGCCCAAAGTGTTGCTGAAAAACCTTCAACATCGACATTCCCAACAATTAGTCTAAAACGCGGCTCGACTATTTAGCGGATTTTACATACAACTTTGCGTTTTCATACTTTCATCAACAAGCACAATAATCGACGCCAACAGATCTCTTTCAATGCAGAAATTTCATTAATTGGTTTGCTCCAATTCCACTGCTGAAGCACAACAATCGGATCGAGACTGCTGAACACAGTGCGATACTGTGTGAGCGAGCCCTTGAAAATCTTAATAGTCGTATGACAGTTAGGTAGGTAAGCGCATGGTGGTCATTTAAATGATATCATTTTTCATATCTAATTGCTAAAATCCATGTTTTCAATGAAAGTAATGAAATATGAAAGAACCAACATTTTTACATGTTTTATTTTAAAACAACATCTAGGCTCATTTTTTGGAACAGCCTTTATATATCAGGTAGTATATAAGTAAAAAAAATTAAGCCTTTACTTCATATTTCACGTTTCATCCATATTACAAAAGTTTTGTCGTGTATGGAATAAGGTCAGAAGACTCATCCTGCATTTTTAAGTTTTCCTGCCTTGAGCTTTTTTCGATATATCTCAAATTACTCTACCAGATATACCAGGTCTGCAGTATTACAACGTGCGAAAGTACATATTATCCAGATTCGTCAAACTATAGATTTTATATTATACAATAATACTGCATACCCAGTTTTTTATTTTCTCATCAATTCAATTTTATAAAGGTCCAAATATTGAAGAAATGATTTCAAATACTTATACTCACTCTATGATATAGATATATAAGTACATAAATAGAGATATTAAAAGGATACATCCTGCTATTGAAAACTGTTCTTATATCCTTCTCGGCTTGACAAATATTGTACAATAATGTCTTCTGAAAAATATATCATTGAATATCCTTGAAATTTCCTAATGGACTATTTCGCAAAAATGTGTAACGTATGTAGTAGGATAGGTTAGGTTATGGTTGTATTCGGTCTGCCAGACCAACCCACTTAGACCTTATAGGTCCATTGTGATACCACTGTGCTGCACGGGAACCCTATTTACCTTCCTTCGTGCAACCATTTTGGGGTTCTTATGAAACGTAGAATTGATCCCAACCCCACGTCAGAAAGCTCTGAAAGAGAATTCAATAAGTATTTACCTAGACAACCTGCCCAGATTTTAGCTAGGGCTTGACAATTGCAAAGGAAGTGCTCAACTGTTTCTTCCTCTTCCTCATCTCTGCAACTTCTGGAATATTTATGGGAGAAAACTCCTAGTCTTGAGGAATGTCTGCCAAATTGCCAATGACCGGTGAAACAAGCCACGATCTTCGCGATATTATTTCTTGATAGACTAAGCACTTCCTTTGTCCTTTCCTTGTTTATTTGCGGCCATAGTAGCCTAGCTGTTACACATATATCTTCAACCTCTCCATGGCCTATTGGGCTCTTGGATAACGCTGTTTTTTATTATTAGTTTACTCGTGGCCATGGGTATTCCAGTGGTATTTTTATCACTGAGCAGTTGAAGAGCAGTACCTGTTCTGGCTAGCTCATCAGCTTTTCAGTTTCCCTCAATATCATTGTGCTCCGGAACCCAAATAAGGCTGTCTTTGTATACGACACTAATATCATTTAGGGCTGCCCGGCATTCCTGTGCAACCTTCGATCTGAGTATAACCGCATTCATTGATTTGATGGCCGCCTGGCTATTCGAGAATTTATTTATAGTCATTTTTGCTACGGCATGCGTATTAAGACATGTAGCCACTTTTGTATAGCTAGAACCCCTGTTTAATAGACCGGAGTGAAATACGTAAATTTTTCAAATCATATCGTAATAGCAGGGAAAAGTTGCTACATATCACTACAAATTCAGGAAAAAAAAGAAATTTCAAATCGGTTAATATCTTCCGTTCGCGCATTGCATTTAAAATTTACAAATTTTATCCCAAATCTAGCTGATTTACGAAAACTTGTAGAAGTTGTAAATGATTAAAGATCGAGCTCCCTTTTTATACATAGCACTTTCAGCATTGAGTAGTAGATTTTAATTTACTAATCTATCCATTTCTGTGGTTCTGAGCGATTAACTTTTACCAATTTTACATCAAATCTACTAAGGAAGCCTATGCCAAATGAGGCTTGCGTGAAAGCGGCTTACGGCTACTATAACACGTCTGTGCTTTAGATCGTCTTCCACTTGGTTACTTGTATTCCATCGTCTTTCTTTTCATTTTGCTTTTGATTCTGGCATAACGATAAACGAAGTGCACAGAAGAGCTAGTACTCTCTGGTCATTACCAGTTCTGCTTTCACTCTTGTCGAACAGCGCTGTTTGGTCAAAAAAAATTCTATTCGATGTTCTTTTGAATTACATAGTTTACACAATTACTTAACATTAAATCTCTTGAAACATTTTATTCATGTCTCTTACTCGTAAGGACATACACTGCCCATTTTTTGGTGCACCTAAACCACTGCTGTCATCGGTCCTTCCCACTAATACCGACATTATACAATGTTGGCAAGAAGTGAGGTACAAAATGTCAGTAGAATCTTCTGCTGCCAGTTCTGGTCAGAAGTTAAGCTTCACAGTTGTAGCAGATACTGTAGCTCATCAGACTGAGTCCCTTTATTCCAAGGGTTCGATTCCAATAGTTTCCCACACAAGAGTTGTACAAAAGATCAAACATCTACATGATCGATACTACACTCTTCGTAAATCTTATTCAAGGGACAAAGACCAACTGAGAAACAAAAGAAGTTCAATGATTTTATTGAACAATCTTCAAGTACATTATTTGACATTTCGTCCTGCAAGTGCGAGATGACACTCAATTGCTTTTGTCAAAGAAGCTTTGACAAGTGTATTTGTCCAGGCCGGTAACTATCAACTGCACATGCCCTAAAGATAGAAAGATATCGCCATTAGAAATCAAATTTCTATATGCTCAAAGATATCTCGGACAAGGAAAGATTGGGACAGTAGATACCAAAGAAACTCAAAAGCTTACATTAAAGTTGCAGAGAAAAGCTCGTCACTTAAGTCAGACCAACTTACCTGGACCTTCTTGTAGTAGTATTGATTCTGAAACAGAGATAACTCCTGAAGTTGACAATGATAAGAATGATCCCGATTTTCAGACCCCACGCTCTATTTCCTCTCAGTCAGCAAGTTCAAAAAATGCACAGAAGCGCTTATCACTTCCAGCAACGGCCTTAACAAGTGATCGTTTTGGAGTATCTGATAGAGCAGCAGCAGCTATTGTGTCTAGTGCATTTAAAGACGTTGGTCTTATAACGGACAAAGATACTTCTTTTGTTGTTGATCGAAGCAAAATTAGAAGAGAAAAAGAAAAATGTAGACTAAAACTTATCGAAACCGGGAATGCAATAGAGCAATTAAACGATCCGATGTGTGTGTATTTTGATGGCAGGATGGATGACACTTTAGTTTTAGTTGAAAAAGGAAACAAACGTTATCAATCTAGCAAAAAGGAAGAGCACATTTCAGTAATAGCAGAACCAGGCTCAAAGTACCTTTGTCATTTAGTACCTACTTCAAAAAGTGGAAAGGACACAGCATACAGCATTGTAAATTATTTTGAAGAAAATGGTATAAATCAATCTAATGTTGTAGTGATTGGATGTGATGGTACGTCAACAAATACTGGGTGGAAGAATGGTGCAATAAAATTCATTGAAACGCGTTTAAAAAGACCAGTACAATGGGCTATCTGTCTCCTCCATTTTAATGAATTACCTCTGAGGCATCTAGTTGAAATACTTGATGGTAAAACAACAGGTCCTCAGTCTTTCAGTGGGCTTCTTGGCAAACAGCTGGCTAAATGTGAATCTTTGTCCATCGTTGCTTTTCAGAGGATCGAATGCTCTCTTCCACGAACGCTTGACGCAATAAGCTTAAGTAAAGATTAGAAATACTTACATGACATTGTCATTGCTATTGATGCTGGTTTTTGCTCCCCAGATCTAGCAAATCGAGATCCGGGACCAATATCACACTCTCGTTGGTTGACAATTGCAAACAGGTTCCTACGATTATACATTTCTTTGCAAGAGCCATCTAAAAATCTCATTCAAATTGTAAAATACATTTTGACTGTATACGCACCTCTATGGTTCGAAATCAAAACAAATTCGTCAATAGTTGACGGACCTAAACATATTTTATAAGGTTATTCAAACAAATTCTTTTTTTGCCCATCCAGAAAACATTCTTCTCTCGATGGTGGTAGATGACAGAGAGCATGTCCGCGATCTTGGATTGAGGCGAGTTCTGAAAATAAAAGAAATCCCTTCAAAAGACAAAAATATTAGAAACTTTTTGGTTCCTAAACTGAACTTTGAGTTAATTAATTGGTCTGAAATGAAACTTACCTGCCCCCCAATTTTAGACAGCCTTTCTTCTGAAGATATCTTGCAATTAATTTCTGATAAAGAAAAACCTAAATTAACCATAGATTTAACAAATATTCCATGCCATACGCAAGCTGTGGAGCGTTGCGTAAAACTAGTAACTCAAGCGTCCTCAAAAGTGTATGGGAACGAGAGACGTGATGGGTTTATAAGAGCAGCACTCACTTCTCGTACAGTTATGCCTCAATTTGACACTAAAGCAGACTTTGCCACTCCCGAATAAATAATTTTCTTCATCTTTGGTTGGTTGGTTGGGAAGGGAGTGGGTGGAACTCGTAGTACAGTCACCTTCACGCGGTGAGTTCTGAGTCGTCCAAAAAGGGCGGGCCAAGAGCTGTACAAAACTTCTTTAAGATAGTGTGGTTAGTGGGCGCGCTAAGAGGGGAATAATTTATTCTACTTATATACTCAAGAAGACTTATACAAAAATTAAAATAGAGAAACTAACCACCCGCAATTACGTAAATTTATACAAAAAATGACATTTTCCACTTCTTTTCAGGGGCTGTAGGGGCTTTGATAGAGCGGTAGACGTTTTTCTTTTCAAACTATACCTGATGTTGTAATAATCTACAAAAAATGAACTCTATCTAACATCATTTCCACCTCTTACAATTTTTCGAATATTTGTTCAATTTATTATAAAATTTGTAAATTTTAAATGCAATGCGCGAACGGAAGATATTAACCGATTTGAAATTTCTTTTTTTTCCTGAATTTGTATTGATATGTAGCAACTTTTCCCTGCTATTACGATATGATTTGAAAAAATTTACGTATTTCACTCCGGTCTACTGTTTAATAGACCCTGCAGTAGTCTGTTAATCGAACGGATAGTTCCAGTCCTAATTCCTTCGAGGAAACTCCATAGTCAACCTTATCGACTGGAACCATCTGTATAAAAATTTAATTCCCCCTTCTCCATGGCCTTGGTAGCTGCCACTCCCTTCTTGACGGTATACTCGTCTTGAAGAGCCTTTCAAAGGTGAGTCTTGGAATGGAGTAATCTATTTCTTGTTTGTGTAAATAATATGTACTTCAACTTCGTTTCCATTCCTGTTTTGTAAAAAGGATATATAATTCAATTTTCCTACTATCAACTTTGTGGTACAATAAATTACTGGAATGTAGAAATCTTACAAAGATAGCAATCGAAAATCCTTCGTTCTTCTGTAAGAGTGAATTGGTTCATTACTAATGCCGAAATACATAAAGATCTTTGAGTAAATTTTATAAATGATGAAGTACGAAAACTGAGTGGCAGATACCTCGAAGGATCATAGATAGATTACCCTCATAGTTATGCTACCCCCCGTCCCACTTCAATAACACAACTTAAAATTTGCTAGACAATAGTCTAACAAATAGAGGACTGAAAGGATATCATATTTTAGTACTCCCTGAGAGAGTTTGAATCTATTAATCGTAAACAACATAGATTAAGCAAAAAATATGTTAATTTTAAGAGCTCATTGGGGACTTGCTATTCTTGTTAAAAATTGATTTTTCAAATTTGCGTATTGTCTCTAAAATAAATTGCAAATAATAAATGGATACAAAAAACAAAACCTTTCTGCCATGGATAGGACCATAGA